>JAWNLL010000400.1:0-253830 GCA_035042425.1 Drosophila flavopinicola
ATATATATATGTATAAGTAGATTATTTTTTCAAGTATTGTAAATATTTAGAAATGATTTTAAAAAATATTTGATTGAAACTCGCTGAAGCACTTGAAATTCAAAATCCTTTAAGAAACGTTGACAAAAAGTGCTTGAAAGTAAAAATTAAAAACCTCATTAATAACCTTACAAAATAAAAGTTAGCAATCGATTATTTTTTTTATATAATTATTTAATATAAGAATATTTTCGGACTTAAATAATAAAATGACAAATAAAACTTATTAACATTGCACATAACAGAAAAAGTATATAAATTCAATATATTTAGGTATAGGATGAATTAAAGTCAGCCTAACTTTTCGGAAATAAAAATCGATAAGATTTCGATATATACATTGAGTTTAGAAATATGCCTTAAAATTTGGGAAAATTTGGATAGAATTGTTGGGCAGCTGCTGGGCTGTCAGAGAAGTGTCGTTTGTATCTTGACAACAGCCGCACTTTAATGTTGATTCAAGTTTTGTGCTTTTGTCTCTCGCTGGCAGCTTCCAATTCCCGTTTGCCGTCTCAAAATTTGCCATTATCACCTATCATTGGCGACTTTGGCGCCGGGATTTGTGTGTGCACACCATAAAAAAAGGTGCCATGCAGATTGGCATCTTTGTATCAGTGTGTGTGTGTGTGTTGTATCTGCGACTACATACCTGGGTGCGGGGCCATATATTTTGTTGCCGTCACACACACACACACACACACACACACACACACGCAGGCAGGCAGGCGAAGACACTTTATTAACACACACATTGACAAACACAAGCTTAACTTTTGCCAATGTCCTTAACCATAAATTTGCTTTGGTAAATCCTCATTGTCGTTGTGTGATTTAAACTTTTGGGGCGCCATTGGCAGGCAGGCAGGCCAGCTAGCTAGCAAAGCCCTTGCCAAAGTGACAAGCCTCTAACCCACCGGAATCCAGCTACCAAATGGATCCGCGACAGAGGCTAAGAAAATTGAAATGAAGCTGCTAGATGGTCTCAGTCCCAGTTCCAGTGCCAGTGCCAGTGCCAGTCCCACTGGAGACGCCAAATTTATGATAACGTGCGAAAATGTAAAAAAAGAAACCATCAACTGGGGGGTGGGGGGGGCTTGGGTTTATGTCCTGGTCTGACCGATGGGCATGGGTTAATTGACTTTGCCTGCACACGCGACTTGGCGACTTGGCGCAACTTCAATTCTTGTGACCGGCAAATGCAAAGTGCTGAGAACTGCAGCAGGAGCTGACACAGAGGGTGCCGGGGTTCAGCCGGGCTATTGCGACACAAAACGACACGGGCCTCAACCTCGGGGGCGACAAGTTCATTGGAATTGGCACAGTGCTGAAGCCTCCTCTCGTTTGGCATCCAGTTGAACAGATTGACAAACAAGCCGCAGCCAGCCAAGCAGGAACTACATTTGAGTGCAGCTTGTTTGGCCACTCTGTAAGTGTGTCTGTGTGTGTGTGTGTGTGTGTGTGTGTGTGTGTGTGTGTGTGTGCATGTGGGTGTCTTCGGAGTTACGTCTGCAGGTCCTTTTGTCCAGCTGTATCTGTGTCTTTGCGTGTGCTGCTGCTGCTGCAATTTGCAGCAAAGATTTGTTGTTGCTGCCTGAACTTTTAGCTGTTGTTGATTTTGATACGAAATCTCAGCCACGACCTCTCACTCACTCTCCCTCGCTCTCTCTCTCTCTCTCTGGGGCTATCTCTCTCCCTCCCACACACTCAGAATGTTAATGAAAAACTCAGCCAGGCACAGTCAGGCAGTCAGTCAGTAAGTCAGTCGCCTGGTTTCTCGCTTTAACAAATCCAGCCGGCAACAAAATCCATGCAAATAAATCCAACTGCAACCACAGACGAAAAACAGACTCCAAACAGCAGTGTCCAACACTGTTTTTCAGTTTGAGTGATAAATGCAAATATTTATTTTGGGCATTAAGCAATGTCTGGTCATCCATTTCAACTTGAGTCACATTCAATATTGCTATTAATTGTAGACTTTCATTCAATTTAATTGCACATTTTTCGAGATTGAAGTTATTAAAAGTATGTGTATCAATTGAAGAAACATCTTAATAGTGCTCAATACTATTAAAACTTTAAGATTCTGAATCTGAAATAGCTTTCAGTCAAATTCAAATGCTTATTCTTAAATATAAAAGTGTTACACATATACAAAATATAAATAGCTACACATTTCAAAAATTTGTAATGGCAACAAATCCAACAAGGTTATTTTTTAAAACTTGTATAAACACTTCTTTACAACTTACATATTAATCTTGCTTCAAATGCGGTGGATACAATGCTTAAATTGATTTTTTTCATTTTTAATCAAGAACTTCAGCATAAAAAAAATTTTAGAACTTTTGTTTTGTATCAGAAGTGTTCTTCATATTTGCCACACATTCAACACATGTCTAATGTTTAATGTTTAACAAAAGGATGTGTATTTTATTTGTAATTTGTTTTGACTGATTTTCACCAAGTGTGTCAAATATAAAGCAAGGTGGCCGTAATATATTTGAAATAACTTTACATAAATGGGAATGAACAGTTCATATAACTGTCCTACAAATGATATCCTTTTTCAATAATAATAGAAAACGAAAGAAAAAAAAGAATTGATGGGGAAAAGTATGAAATAAATCATGCCTTTGGCCAATTGCGTCAATTCAGCACATTCTTTCACTTACCGCCTGCCCCCTGTGCCCCAATCGCCCCATACAATCCAAACGCTGAGTGTGTCCGGGTGTCCCTCTACCCCCTCTCTCTCTCTATTTGTTGGGTGGATGCGGATGGTGGACGCACTTGCCGCTGCCAGCGGCACTGTCTATAAATATTTAAATTTCAAGTTTGGCAAAAGTTTTTTGCATGCATTACCAAGCCAACGATGGTGGGGGTGGGGCGGTGGGGCTGGTTGGTGCCACGAGTGGTGCTGGGGGGGGGGGTGCACTTTGTTGCGGCAACGGCTGCGTCGCTAGTCGTGCGCGGCTGTCTGGCGAACCCCAGAAGCGGCCCTCGCCCCTTTTGGTTTATGGGGCCAAGTTTAAAGTTTCTTTTTTGTTGCGCAAGTGAAATGTTTGATTTTCAATGATTCAATAAATTATTTATATATTTGCGTATGTTGCACCTACCCGCCCCCCCGCTCCCCAGTTGGAGTCCTGTCAACCGCAAGGCATGAAAAAATCAGCAGCTCAGAATGCCTAGCCATGAGTGTTGATCTTCAATTAGCTGCTTTAAAGGGGCCAACTGCTGACTGCCTCCCAACTTGGCTGCTGCCTGTTGGCTGTTGGCTGTTGATAGTTGGCTGTTGGCTGTTTGACTGCTCTCTGCTCTGTACTCTCTGCTGGCTGCCTTCTACTTGGCAAGTGGCGCGTCTGGCACATTTAAAAGCGATAAATCACTGGGTTTTTGGCAGGCGCAGTTGCAGTTGCTGCTTGCTGGCTGCTGGCTGCTGCTGGCTGCTGCCTGCGATATCATTAACTCGCACAACTAACCGAACTACCCTCTCCCACTCTAATCAAATCTCTCATTGCTCTCTCTCTCCTCTCTCTCTCTCAATCTTGTAGCGATTGGCGCCTTTCAACCGGAGTTTGTGGAAAGCATTTCGAATGTGTCGGTCGCCGTGGGTCGTGACGCAACCTTCACCTGTCACGTGCGCCACTTGGGTGGCTATCGTGTAAGTACAACACACACACACACACACACACACAAATCTACTTGCACATACTTAGCACACATAGCACACAGCTTAATTAATGATAGCTGCACAATAAGCATGCGAAATCTCAGCCATAATAGCACTAACCACATTCATAACAGTACCTAACCTAACGTAACCTAACCTAAGCTAACCTAACGTAACGTAACCTAATTTAACGAACGACTATTTAACGCACTTATGTGGCTTGGGTCTCTTCCACAGGTGGGCTGGCTTAAGGCCGACACAAAAGCCATCCAGGCAATACACGAGAACGTGATTACCCACAATCCACGTGTCACGGTCAGCCACCTGGATCAGAACACCTGGAATCTGCACATCAAGGCTGTCTCCGAGGAGGATCGCGGTGGCTATATGTGCCAGTTGAATACGGATCCCATGAAGAGTCAAGTGAGTGCTCGACAAACAACAGCAACTATTTTTCGTTTTTGTTTATTTACTTTATGTGTTTATTGATCATTTAATATAACAAAAATATTGAGTATCGCTTAAAATAAAAATAGAATATGGAAAAATAGAATAGATGGAAAAAAGTTTACTAATCCTAAGCCAAAAAGCTATTATTTGATTACAGAAGATTAGTTAGCGTAATATATATATATATATAGATTTTTATATGGTTATGGAAATTGTTGTTTGTTGTGCAACTATTCTAACTCGAGCCTCTATCGGGAACTTATAGTTATAGAAGATCAGGCTAAAAAAGTTCGACTGTATTTGAAACAATATTTATTCAATTTATTCCAAAATATTATTCGATTGAATTAAAAACCAAAAGTTTTTATAGGCGCATTCGTTTAGTTGTTAGTTTATGACGATGTGTCCTTTCTAGTCCTTTTTCTTCTTATAAATCAAATTGAACAACAATGCTAGAAAACATTTCACTTTCTCTTGGTTATTGAGAACTTCAACCATAGCTCTAGATTAAGCTAATGGATATTAAAAAGGAATTTACATGTAATAATACAGTTGAGCTCATTTTCCTCATGCTCATTGCAAAGTTTGCCATTGAAGTTAGCATGTGGTTGCAGTCCAAGCAGTTTTCACTTGTCAGCAGCATTTGCTTTGTTCATTTCTAAGACACTTGTCGAAAAGAATATGATCAATCTATTTAATGTCGAGTGAAAAAACAATTGAAACACCTTCAGATGCATTTGCCATGAACTTTGCAATGAGGATGGTGGAACGAGCATTAATGTGGTTATTAATTGAATAAACACAACACAATTCATACACAGCTATAAACAATTTAGTCCACGTCAAACATGAATAGCAGCAGCTGCATAAAGCTAACATATGCAGATATATGCAATAGAGTGGTATCGGATCAGTGCTTAACATAACATAGCATAACAAAAGGTGGCAGCCAATGAATAATGCCACAGCTAAGAAGACAATGAAAATGTTTATAAATATTTTCGATGTAGCTGCTGAAAGCAATTTTCCAAAGTGTCCAGCGAAATTTCATGCAGCATTTGAAGGGGCTAAAAGTAACATTGGAATGCAACGGACCCCAAAAGGCCACCGTATGTACTTACGACTTGCTTTGGCAAAACCCGCCGCTGCCTCCCGCCCCCCCCCACACTCCTGCTGCCCCACCTGCTAGAGACCAACCCCACCCCACCCCACTGCCCTCACGCGTCCTTCAAGTCGCGCCGCATTTCGAGCAAGTGAAAGAAAGCGCAGCAAATCGAAAGCGAAAACTATGGCAAACAAGGCGAAAGACGCACACAAATGTATGCTCATGATGTGTGTGTGTGTGTGTGTGTGTGTGTGTGTGTGTGTGTGTGTTTGCTGGTGTGCGTGTGGACGCACGTACACTCATGTGTCCAGCCAAGTGAAGTTTATGGCGCCAATAAAATGTATTTCATGCTTCCTTAATTTTTATTTTTACTTTAACGCTTCTCACAAGGACAACAGCAACAGCAGCAAGGATGCGAGTGGCAAGGGGGAGGGGGGGGGAGAAGGACTATTGTTGCTGTACTTACTGCAAGCGAAAGGAGCACAATTGTCTTATACGTTATGTTTTGTGTGCTGCTTCTTGTTTTGTTTTCTATTACCATTGCCATTGCGTTAAGAGTCCTTGCTAGTCCTGCTGTCACACAGTCCTAAACTATTTAGCGTCATTTCATTTGTATACATATGTATGCGTGCCTGTGTGTCTCTCTGTGTGTGTGTGTGTGTGTGTATGTCCTCGCAAATGGCGATCTCAGTGCCCCCGTTCGGCACATAAAAACATTTGCCTCCTGCTCATTGCTCCGCCTGCTTTATGACCGACCGCCTGCATAATCAGCAAATTTTCGCTGAGTGTATAGTAAATTTCCCAGCTCTGCCTTCCAGCCATTTACTGATGACTGTTTTATTTGTTTGCCGTTCGTTCTGCACTTTTATACCTGCCCTCTGTATGTGATTCTTAGACTTGTTCCCCACTCCAAATATTAGCAGCAAAAGCAAATTCTTTTCACATATTTAATATTAAATTCTTGTAAAATTATATATATATTTTTCATATATTATATGAAATTATTATAATATTTGTTTCTAGATTGGATTCCTGGACGTTGTAATACCACCGGACTTTATCAGCGAGGACACTTCATCGGATGTGATTGTGCCCGAGGGTAGTTCAGTGCGTTTAACATGTCGGTGAGTGAAGCTGAGCTAATTTTGGCACATTTAAAGAAATCGAATAGTCAAATATAGTCCTAACTCTGATCTAAGTGATACAACTCATATGCTTATATATACATACGTATCTATGTATATGTATATATTTGTGTTTATGTCTGCTCATTTATGAGCTAATAGTCTGGCAATTGCATGCGCATAGTCCTTTAACTGGCTTCAGCTGTTAGCCAGCTGAAATCCCAGCCAAATGGCCATCAACAACACCAGAAAGAGCTAAGGACAACTTCACCCGCATCGCCATCGTCATCATCATTATCATCATTTAATAATGTCAGCAAATTAAGCGACACTTCATTTCTCTTGATTTGGGTCGGCGGCGGCTGCGCTCACCATATGCCCTTTGACCCCGCAGCCCCCAAAATGGAGCATTACAGCTAAGCCACACAACTTGCCAGACATGCATATGTATAGGTGTGTGTATGTGTGTGGCAAGTCCCTAGTTACTTCAGTAGAGAAGTAGTATGTACAAAATATATCAAATATATTGCCTTTTGCTTTAGTCCATATTTATTACTACTATTTTGTGCTGCTTCTTACATATTACTGAATATGTCCTTAGAGTCCTTGCACCTGAGCTGAGTTGAGTAGGCAGCAATACTTAGCTTGAAGCTAAGATGACTGACTGATAATGGCAACGCATAGTCCGGGTATCCTTAAGCCGAGTAACTAACTGACTAGCTTATCGGTTCGCTTGGCTCTTGTTAGTTTCAGCGGTTTTTCCTTTTAGCTAACTGCGACAAGGACAACGACAAGGACTCCACTCGCCTCGACTCGCCTCGACTCGACTCGAGACGCGACGCATTTGGTCGCCGTTGATTTATGAACTTGACCACGGCCACGAAGTAATTTTAACGATTTAACCGCAGAATGATAGAACCAGGGCGATAAACGCACTCCTCCTCGCTACTCTCTCTATGTGTGTGTGTGCCTATGTGTGTGTGTGTGTGTGTGTGTGTGTATGTGGAAAGCTATTAGAGACATCGTCTGCAATTTTTTTCATTTTAATACCACTTAGGGCAAGTCCTATTAAATGAAATCAACTTTAAGCATGCGGCAAACAAAACCAAATTAAAACAAGTGAGAACGTTGCAGTCGGGCGGAGCCGACTGCGTAATACTCTGATACCATTTTAAGAACAGCTGAAAGCAAGTGAACAGAAAATTTTTGCTGGTGTTTGGGTGACCCGAAATCGGCATTCCTTCAGTTTTTGGGAACGGGAGGGGCATGGTCGATCTTAAGAGGGGTGACCAGAAGTCTATCTACCAATTTTGGTGACTCTAGCTCTAAAACTGTGGAAGATATAAGCTTTCGCGAATTTTGGGGGCGGGAGAGGGCGTGGCCCCAAAAAATCTGGCCGATCTTTAGAGGGAGTGACAAGAAGTCTATCTTACAAATTTCTTGACTCTAGCTCTAAAACTGTGGAAGATATACATTTTCGCGATTTTTGGGGGCGGGAGGGGCGTGGCCCCAAATTTTTTTTACCGATATTTAGAGGGGCTGACCAGAATTCTATCTTCCAAGTTTAATGACTCTAGCTCTGAAACTGTGGAAGATACAAATTTTCGCGATTTTTGGGGGCGGGAGGGGCGGGGCCCCAAAATCTTTTTGCCGATCTTTAGGGGGCTGACAATAAGTCTATCCTCCAATTTTGGTGACTCTAGCTTTAAAACTGTGGAAGATATACATTTTCGCGATTTTTGGGGGCGGGCGGGGGCGTGGCCCCAAAATTTTTGTCCGATCTTTAGAGGACTTGGCCAGAAGTCTACCCTCAAAGTTTGGTGGCCCTAGCTCTTAAGCCGTGCGAGATATAGGCTTCCGTGTTTCGTGGGGGCGGGGTGGCTGGGGGGCGTTCTAGGGGGCGTGGCCAAAAAATCCAGGACGCAATCTTTTGGGCTGGTCAGCCCTAGTCTAAATTCCAAATTTGGGGACTCTAGCTTCAAAATTGCGGGAAATATACACGTGTTATCGAATTGTGCATTCATGTATATCGATTTTCGCGATTACGGGGGCGGGAGTGGGCGTGGTCAAAATTTTGTTTCTGTAATCTGTAGAGGACGTCACCAGTAATATATATTCCAAATATGGTGACTTTAGCTCTAAAACTGCGGGAGATATAAGCATTTCAAATTAATTTTGGAGGGGGCTGGTGGGCGTAATAATGGGCGTGGCCGATTAACCTAGGATCAATTTTTTCGGGAGGTCACCAGCAATATACCTACCAAATTTGATTACTCTAGCTTCAAAATTGTGGGAGTTATTCACGTTTAATCGATTTGTGATTTGAGGTGTATCGACATGTTATCGATTTGCCAGCCTCCCAGTGGGCGTGGCATAAATTTGGAATAAACTTGATCTGAAGCAGATAGCTATAATCATAACGCAAAAGATTTCAAGAGTCTATCTAATATCGTTTCGGAAATACGCGCGTTCATCCAGACAGACAGACGGACAGACGGACAGACGGACAGACGGACAGACGGACAGACGGCCAGACGGACAGACGGACAGACGGACAGACGGACAGACGGACGGCCTGACGGACATTCGACAAAACCAATATACTATGAGTACCTCGTATCAGAGTATAACGACAACTTCTCAAAACTCGACCAGACGAACAGATTGTAAAGCTGTGTTCTTGTTTATGTTTTTTATGTTATTTCACTTTTGTTGGTTTTGGCCATACACTTAACTCAGCTTGAAACTCTATTTTCTTAAGCTATGTATCTGATTTATTTATTTATATTCATTTTCAATTAATTTTTTAAGGTTAGAATTTATTAATTCCATTTATTGTTCATTTTAATTTCGACAATTAAAATTTTCAAATAAGGTAGTGCCGAGATTGTATTTCTATAGTAATTCGGACTACTTGTAACTATGGGGGCAACCTTAACATCTGGAGTTAGAGCCACATTTTCTCCAATGCAGACAAAAATGCATTTGAATCTGTTCCATAGAACTTGCCTGCTACGAAAAAAGCTCACAAAAGTAGGCAACAAACAGAAGAGCAAATTTATATGAAATTTACTTATAATTCTCAAACGGTTTTGACGTAGACGTGTGGACATGCCCGACTGTAGATGAGATTCGTCAGCAGAGCGCATCAATTGCTCTGCTCACTTAGACTTAAGATTTTTATTTTGATGCAACTATGCTTATTAATTCGCTTTATATCCTCTTGAATATCGGAATATCGCGGGTCTACTATCTTGCTACCTACCATTGCTTGATTCTTACGTGTAATTGTGGACTTGAGCCAGAGTGAGGCCTTGTAAGGCCAGCAGAGCAACTATATTGCTCTGCACATTTTTAATAAATACCTATATATTGCTTGGAGGCAAAACGATCTTCTGTTGTTCGGCTGCCATTGTCTGTCCGGGAGTCTTGCGACTATTTACCGGATGGAGGATGGCAGCACTACAAACAGATAAATTCTCCAAATGCTAATTGCATAACATAACCCCCCCAAGCCCAAAACTCACCGAGTAAGCTCATTCTCTTTAATTTTTTGAGTTTTTAAAACAGTATTAAGGCGCGATAAAAAAAAAGCCCTTACAAAATGTTTGACCCATTTTCCACACATTTGACAATGAGTTTGAAACTGATTGGATTTAAAAGGAAAAATGCTTCATGCAACGGGTAGGTAGGCTTAAACCATTTTCGGCATGAAAGGAATCTACTACAATAATTGGTAGTACTAAAAGTTTTCTGCCAATTTTGAGAAATTTAAAAATAACGTATTCAGTCCATTTATATATGAAGCTTTAGATCCAGTTTCGAAAACAAATGCATGAGAGAATAAAACCAGAATACATTATTTTTTTAAATATATATTCAAATGCCTTGAAAACGGGATTGAACTGGCTGCCATTCGACTCGTATAACTTAAAGTAGTCCTTTGCGTATATATTATAGATATGGCAAGTAGTTTTATGAATTACCTCATAGCACATATAACTTAATACGTAACAACAATATGGAGACAACAGTTACTCAAATACTTTGATCAGCTACGAATTGCGAGCGCGCTTCTCAATCTATTGCAGTTGCTTTCATGCATAAACATGTAACAAGAAACACCTCACACACACACACACACACACACACACACACACATACAGGCATTGCACAAACAATCAGCTTGGCAGTCGTTTAGTTTTAGCCAAGTTAGCAACTAAGCAACTGCTGCTGACTGGTGCCCAGGCGGTCGCCATTGTGTTTGCTCTGCTCCTGCACTCAGGACGAACTCTCAAATGTCTCAGCCTGTCTGTGTGCCTCTGTGTGTGTGTGTGTAAGACTTTCTTTTGCTTGGCTATTTTGCATCTGTTTGCGGCATCATAAAAATGTACCACACCCGTGTCTGGTATGCTGTTAAACTGCTGCCTCAACATGCATTACCTCCCCCCATCCCACTGCTAGACCGGCCCTACACCATTCATAATCTCAGCAACAGACGGCGACTGCTGGCCAAAAGCGTTGCGTCGTCTACATTACAAGAACTTGGCGCTTTGGGCCCCTTTCCAAGCAAGCACACAATAGACCAAAACTCACTTGCCCACAACTTTCCATTGCCTACTTTTGGGGGCACGGATTGCTTTAAGTTGCGCCATCTCCTTGATATATTTTGATATTTTTGATATTGTACTGCGTTCGGGCATGTCAAGAAACGCTTTAAATATGTTTAAATACACTCTTTAAGCATAAACATATACTTTCCTAATTACATGTCAGATTAAATTACAAATTTGAAGTTCTCGCATTTTAACATTTAACATTATTTACTAGCCAAAAAACAATAAGGTTTCAACCAATCCGTTAAGAATGGGTAAAACGGTATAATGAAGGCATAAGGAAGCATCTCCGATACATATATTCTTGATCAGTATCAACAACAGAGTCGATCTAGCCATGTCCGTATATAGGATATTGCGGATATCAGAGATTATAAAAGATATAGTCGTAGTTCTCGTAGTGCCTGCTCAGATCACGTTTGTTTCATTCTATCGATAGCTCGACCTGCTCAAAAGTTGTCGATCAATTTAAATTTCTGGCACCAAATTCGAAATGTTTAATCTCAAATTGCATACAGTATATATAAATATATTAGCATAGTTTATATATTAAGCATATTAACAATACAATAGTTATCAGTATTTGCCATGTTAAAGTATATCAAATACTTGTCTAAGCAAAGTCCTCGTTTCAATACCATTGAATTGAAATGAATTGAATTACATGTATTCACTTCTGTTGATTTGCTTTGGATGCAGCGCTCGCGGATATCCGGAACCCATTGTGACCTGGCGCCGCGAGGATGGCAGCGAAATAGTGCTGAAGGACAACGCGGGCACCAAGACACTGGGTACGTACGTATATGCAAATACATATACATATACATATACATATACACATATATGTGCTGGCAGCACTAAATAATTCAACTATTTAGCAGCCGCATCGAGACTGCAATGCTTTATTCATTTATCTTTCTCCCTCTCTCTCTCTCTCGTTCTCTCTCTCTCTCTATCTCTGGCTTTGATGACAGTTTCCTCGTATCGTGGCGAGGTGCTCAAGCTGACAAAAATCTCACGCAATGAGATGGGCTCGTATCTGTGCATCGCCTCCAATGGGGTGCCCCCATCGGTTTCAAAGCGCATCTCGCTTAGCATACACTGTAAGTAAATCAAGTCCGCAATCCGCACTTGGTTAAGCGGCGCCCTGATGGGTGGCATTAATTAGAGAGCACTGTGGTCGGTCAACTTGCCTTTTTTCCCTCCTCTATGTTTTTCTTTTTGTTCACACACACACACACCCACACACACACACAGTGAGAGATACGTGCATACATATCATTAGTCAGTTGTCGCCACAGCTCAGCCTTCATATCCTCCTGCCGCTCATCCTTTGAGCTTAACTCTCGGTTTTTTTTGGCGCTGGCCAACGTCGTGGTGTTTATCTAGTTTAGTGTACTGGCACCAGCGTACCCCCAGCTTTAGCCACAGTTATCAACTACACACACACACACACACACACACAGAGCCACCAACCCAGTGACCTCAGCTTTGCTGCGAAAAAAAGGCAAGCGCAAAACTCGCAATAGAATAGAGCAGCAGAGCGTACACTGAGAAAACAGCATGGTCAAAACGTGTTGGCAGTCGCTTTGCTTTTCTATGCATATGCATGTACATATATACATATATTATATTGCATATAAATATAATTCGGCATCAAATTGGTCAAATCTGCGGATAATCAATTTCATATTCTCGAACATATCAAAATGTTGTTCTGTAATATGTTTCATATATTTGAAAAATAACCAATTTAAGACCAATTTGAACTTGTGTTGAAGAAGCAGAAAAGAGTAAAAACGCTTTCAATTTCAAACAAAAATCGGTTGAGTAGGCACTTATTTTATTATATGCACATATATAACGCAATACACACGCTATACACACAATTTTATGATTTTACAATTTCAATAGTCATATATTATGGCTTATAAATATATTTAAAAAAAATAATTCTAGCATGGGTTCATCTGCGATTTGAACTCGGGTCTTCCGCCTGCGAGTCGTGATGCTTTCCCTCTGAGCCATGCCGACTCTAAGCATATTCCCATTTCCCAAACGAAACCAGACTAATTTATCCAATTCACCAACCTTCAAAATGTATACGTGTCATATTGATAATTTGTCATATCAATATGACAATGATCGATATGACAAGCTTTTAGATTATCAGTCGAAAATATGCAGTTTATAAAAAAAAACTTATATATATCTGAAAAGTGACAAGGAATATCTTATATAAATTGCCACTTCTCTGTTGCTCAAAAATAAACAATAACCAAGAGCTTATAAAAGAGATGCTACAACTGGGACATTTCCAGCTAAAGACAGCAATTAAATAAAAGGGTTTATAATTTGGTTAAAGTCAAAATTAAATTGAGTAAAAGTCGCTGCAGTAAAAAGTGAAAATAAATGTTGAGCTTAGATTATGCTCAATATTGAAGATATTTCTGATTCTGTAAAGTCACTTTTGGAATATTAGTGCTGAAGTTAACTAGAACTTTTATAGAAATAAATACGCATGTACATTAAGTTGGAAGCAGCAGTGAAATTGATGCTTAATATTTTATTTAATTGGCATGAGTCACTTTTGAGAAGAATAGATTTATTTTTTTTCTCTTTTTGTTAGGTGTCACATTTTAAAATGATTCGTTTGACATTTGGCTATTGAAAACGTATACGTAATATGTATGTGCGTTCTCTCAGTGTAGTGCTGGGGGCTTGGGCGGCGGTTAAGGCAAATGTAAAGGTAAACGTAAAGGTAAAGGTAAAGGTAGTGAACAGCTTGTGGCTCTGTGCGGCGCTAACTCGATTGTCGTTGTCGTTGTCGTTGTTGTAATCCGTTTAAATCCAGTCACTGATACCGGGCATTACCTGATGCCTTGTGCATTGTGTTGCTATTGTTGTTGCTGTTGCTGGGGCCACAGTTTTTTGTCAACCTGTCTGCAGCACGTGCGGCATGCTGTCCTAGTTGATGACGACGCTAGTTGGCTCAGTTGCTGCTGCTGCTGCTGCTGCTGGTTGTTGGCTCTGCCTCTGCTCTGCCGCTCTGCTGCTCTGCTGCTGTGCTGCCATGTGGCAGTTCACTCAATCATCACGACATCAGCAGCAGCTCCACTGCGCTTGTTTGCCAAACGTTCCTATTCCTCTCCAGGCATGTCCTGGCTGACTGCCTGTGTTGATTTTGCTTGCTCTTTTGTCGCTGACTGCAGCAGCAGAGAGACTACACTTGTCACCACCACTCCACTGCTCCATCCTCCCTATGCCTTCCGCTCTCTCGCTCTCACGCTCTGTCTTGAGGTGGCAAAATCACGCTTTTTAACATTTTGACATTTTGTTAATGTGGCCTTTAAGTGTATTGTTGCCCACGAGACGGGCACGAGTCCTGCCTGCTCAATATTAAAGCTTAAAGCTGTCCGGCTGCAACTATCTGCTAGTCGGTCGTCAGTAGTCAGAGTCAGGCGCTACCTTGTGAAACTTTTTGATCAACTTGAGCAAACCGCCTGCTGCCACATGCCCCGTGCCCCGTGCCCCGTGCCACATGCCTCGTGCCCCATTGCAAATCCCGCTACGTCATATTCGAGTGTTCGCTCTTCCTCTTGCTATATGCATATTTCTGCAAGCAACTTACTCACAATTTGTTTGGCAAATGTTGCGTCTGCCTGTCGCCCTCGCCCTCCTCCTCCTGCTGCTGCTCCCCATGCTCCCTGTGCAGTTGGAGAAAGCAAAGTTTTCCTTCATCTGGCAAACTGTTTGCATGCCATCTTCAGCTGGCAGCGAGCACTGCAGCTGCCTGATAAAGCCCGGCTGCATTTACAGCTTGCCGCCGCATGTGGCAACTACAACTACAACTACAACTACAACGATACTGCCACCGACACCGACAGCGACAGCGACAGCGACATCGACACCGACAGTGCATATCCCCTTGCGAGCTTCCGCGCCATTTGCTCAAGTTTCCTGCCTTGTTAGGCACCTTCCTGCACGACTAATTAAGGCCGTTGAATTGGTGCCACATGCCACGTGCCACGCTCCACGCACCACGTTCCACGTTCCACGTTGCAAGCTGCAGGAAGCTAGAGCCGGGACGCACAACAAACAATTAGGCCGCAATTAGCAAGCAGCCTGCCACAACACAAAAATATACACACATCCTTGGCATTAATTGTATGCCACATATGATTGCTGAATCACAATTGTTGGCTTTACTCTTTGGCCAAAAAGATGCGCCAAGTTTGTGCCAAGGGGACAACAGAGGCGGTTCCTCTCAGTCCACAATGGCGCATCTTTCCAAATAGTATTGTGCGTTCTGAAACTCCGAGTCTCAGACCGCAAAATGAGACCAACAAAGTAAATTATCTCGTTGTCAGTTTGAATGCAAGTTTAGTTGCTCACAAGTAGTCCTAATGGTAAAAAGCTGATTACAGATTGATATAACTTCACTTGCAGTCAGCTCATAATATTTACCACCTTTAAATGAGCAGCTCAAATACCTGATTCACTTTATCAACGTCACTCAGTAAAAAACGGGTTTGCTTTTCAATCATTTCGTTGCAATTTCGTTGTAATTTCAAATACGATTCGTACTTGATTTTCTTGAAATTAATTGCTCAAATTCAAAGCTTTCAGCATGAAAGTTCTTGATTCTAATTCGTTTTGGGATTAAATTCGATATATTCAGAGATAGATTTCAGCAAAAATTTGGATTGCTTTAAGAACTTCAGAATTGTATTTCAGTGCATATCACATACATATTTTGAGCATGAAAGATTTCAATACATGTTTTGAAAAGAGCAAGTGAATTCATTCAAAAACCTTATCGAAATCAAGTATTTTTGGATAAATGCGTAATTTGTACTTTAATCAAGTAAAGGCGCAATTCTTATTCGATTTGTACTGGATTTAAGTAAGGAATTGTTGATTAACTTATCTTTATATATGCACTGTTCTTTTCTCTGCAAGCTTTGCTGACATTTCAATATTACAATAGAAGAAACCTACCTAAGTATCATTTTCGATTTATTTAAATAAATTTTTTCAAAAATCTTTAGGCCATATCTGAAAAATAAATAATAATAAATATGTCAAATAATCCTTAGAATCTCCATTCGCTCTTGAAATATCTTTAAGAATGATAGACTTGATTTGCTTTTTATATTTTATGTGAATTCTAAAAATCCAAACTGATATGAATCGATATCTGGAATGAACTCAACTATTAATTTATAGGCATAATTGGGCTTAATTTCAGATTTGAGAAGCCTCAACATGTTATGCAATTGCAATTGCGAACGTAAGTTTTGTTTTCAATTTAACAATGACAGAAAATGTTGTTGCTTCAAATCGAATGAGATTGTAATGCCTTAAAGCGCCAAATCAACATTCCAGTTGGTTTGGTTTGGTTTGGTTTGGTTTCTTCTCCAGTTTCAATTCGTATCATAAAAAACAAATAATTGTTTAGAAATACAATATGTGCACAATATATGTGCAAGTGTGAAAAATGTGCGCGTATCAAATGCATTTCATTTGCATGTGCAATTTCTATTGCAATTTCTATTTTTACAATCGAACGCAAATAAATGCGGCAAATCGTTAAAAATCACGTACGCCTAAAAGACAGACTCCCGAAATGAAACATTGAGGTGATGGATGGCTCAATGGGTGGATGGGTGGACAGTGGACAGTGGACAGCAATTTTCCATTGCTCCCCATGAATATTGAGGTGGGGAATACTGAGGAGTGAGTAAGCTTTCAAACACTGGGCTCTCCTCTCACTATTTGCGCTGCCAATGAGCTGAAAAATGCACGTCATTGGGTTTTCTGTTACCTTTAACTCAAAGCCCCACCTAATGGGGCGCCCCAAAATGTGATGAGGTGTGCCTGTGTGTGTGCCTGTGTGTGTTGTAATTGTAGTTGCAGCTGCTGCTGCTGCTGCTACTGCTGCTGCTGCTGCGACGTCATTAGTGCATATTTGTGGCTTTGTTTGCCACAACTGAACCAGCAGGGAGCACCGAGCACCGAGCACTGGGAGCCAAGGATTGAGGACTGCGGACTGCGGGCGTGGTTGCAGCCAAGGCACATGCTCGGAATAATCATGGCAAAATTGTAAATCGCAAGCGAAAGTGTTTGCCTGCCCAGTGTGCCCCTAGCCCCCAAGCCCCAGCCCCCAAGCCCCACCCATGACAAGCCCCGCACCCACCTCCACGGCTGACCGGCTGTCTGCCAGCGTCCCCAATGCATTCTCTGTCCATGCATCTGTGTATGTGCCGTGCCTGCATGCAGATTGAAAATAGACGCAGTCAACCAGCACTCATGCATTGGTCAAGCTGGCAGGCGCTAGTAGTTAGTTGACTGCCTCTCTGTGTGCCAGTGACAGGCCGATTTTTATACTTGAGCGAAGTGCAACAGCTCCTGCTGCTCCTGCTCCTGCTCGTCGTCCTGCTCCTGTTTCAGCATCAGCTTTTGCCGCCATGTGCGTGACTTACATGTCAATTTCGGTGCTAAACGACACTAGCTGCCGCTCAAGTGCTGGATTAATCTTGGCAATCCGCAGCGAACGAAAGCTTGCAGCACTTAGTGGCAGCAGTTCAAAGCTTTTGATTAAAGCTCAAAGCTGGATTCATCTTAGCGAGCAAAAGCTTTCAGTGCAGCTTAATTGCTTTGATTGGCTGCTATTCAATTGACTTAAAGCTCAACGCCTTTGTTCAGCAGGAACAGACAAGGCTCAAAGCTCAAAGCTTTCACGATCAATGGCAATTCGTATAATATGGTGAACTATTTTATGCCGATTATTTATTTAATTCGAGTAAAACAGACGAAATGTAAATCATTTTATTTATTTTATTTTAGAAATGTTATGCATTTCATGTGCTTGTTTTCTCTAACTTCATTCACAATCCACAAAGAAATACAATTGATAGGTATTTGGCAAAATTTATAATGAAAAACCAACTCTTTTATATGACAAGTTTTCTTTAATTTATTCTGTATTTTTTTAAGTTATTGCCATGCTTAAAAACAAAAATAATACAATTTGTGCTTCGAATATGGCTTGAAATAGCAATTTTTGCATAAATTGATTATTAATTGAGGGCGAACTCGATTTGAAATTGTGGAAATATTTACAAATAAGATGTTTACGATTTTCGTTTGATTCTAACGCTTGTCGCATTCATTTAAATGATAAATTTATTTTTAGTTTTTATAGCATGAGTTTTGAAGTTCTAATTGAATGTAAACACATAAAAATTTTGTATTCAAGAGAAACAACTTGGCACTAGATGAAATTGATTTTAGAAGAATTGAATATGCATTTAATATTTCATTTGGTTATTTAATGCCATATTTACAGTTGTTCTTATGATCACATGGTTGTATCTTTATATATGTATGTGTATATATATATTTATGTGTGTGTGTGTGTGTGTGTACATATTTGCACATTTACCTTGAGGTTGTTTTACCTAGACACTCTTGAACCCAGGCTTATATGGTTACAGCAAGTGAGCAAATAGACAGTTGATAGATAAGACATATGCACTCGGCCATGGAAATCAATTAAAATCCTTCGAACCTACAAAACTGTCGTCTGCTGTACACACACACACACCAACACACCAACACACACACGCACATGGAGAGAGAGAGAGACTATTGTTGCAAGCTGCTGTTGCACTGCAATCGACTATCAATGCACTTGACCAGAAATGTTTCCTCGCACTAAAATTCACACACACACACACACGCACACACACACACACACGCACGCACATACAGGCAGAGAGAATATCACGAAGCTGGCTGTGGGGCCTGTGGTTGCTTTGGCAGTTTTACAAAACCACCAATTTTGGTTATAGCTCGGTGGACGTCTACTAGACAGTGTGTGCGAGTGTGTGTGCGAGTGTGTGTTAGTGCGGTGGGTGTGGAGGGCAGTGCATGCCTCTGACTAAGTGACAATAAACACGCACACGAATGGCAAAAGAGTTGCCATGCAGGTCCATGGAGAGACGTGCATTGCATCTGCATTGCATTTTGATGACCGCACCGAGTTATTCTACAGCCAATTGGCTTTCTACTGCCACTCATATATATGCATATACATACACATGTACATATGTACATGTATATGTATCTAATATGCCACTGCTTTTATTTCAAGTTGCACTTGCCATTGTTGACATTTCATAAAACTCGGACCGAGAGATACAGAAACAGAAACATATTCAGTTAAATCGAAATTTTGCTGAAATGCCTCGACAACTTTTCAACGAGCTGGCTCTTTTGTGTTCAATCCAGTAAAGTTTTTAATCTAATTATATATTTTTGGTCGTACTATTGTGGCATAGAGTTATTGCTGAAATTAATAGCGAATAATTCAACTTTCCAGAGAACAATTAATGCATTAATCAAATGCCATACTACATTTGAAATGTGTATTATAAACACTTTAGTCTAGCGTTTAATATAAGTATAAATAACGAGTAAATAGGTACTGTAATTTGAGGATAGACTTAAGATGACAATTTGTAACAATTCATATTTATAAGGAAGCAAAATAAGCCAGTTAACTCACTTAGTATTGAAAATTGATGACTTATCAAAATTCACATTTTCACTAATTGCATTTATCTCAAATTATTCTTAGTAGCACAACATTTAAAACCAATTGAGAATTGATCAACTTATGCTGGTGGGGATATAACTTATTTTATAACTGAGAATAACGAGTTTATACATATATATGTATATGCTGAATTATGAACTTAAAGAGTTTGCTAAGAATCAGAATTCATAAATCGAAAAGGTAAGGCAAATATTCCAACACAACAACACAAACAATCGAATGTCCAGAATATATTGAATATATTCGTTAGATTAAGTCCGCTTATTCTAGAATCTAGAATGAACCACTTTAAATCAAGTTGACCGACAAAACAGCTATCTAGCAAATCCAAAATTGCAGCAACAAAAAACTTTATAAAAATAAAATAATAATATATTATAAACCATTTTATTAATAATAATCACAGCTAGCTGTTAAAAATTATTCTTTTGACTAAAACTTTAAGCCGTTGTGGGCCCTTAGTTGTTGTATTTTTACTTTAAGGTGTAATCATCTCAAAAATAATCATATTATTTTTTCTAATTTAACAGAGAGACAGTTTAATCATTTTTAAAAATGTATTCAACAAATTAAACTGGTTTTCAAATTTTAAATTTTCAAAATTAAATTAAGACTTTGCATTCTCAGAATGAAAAGCACTTGAATCAAGATTTTCGTTTTTTGTTTTGCATATGAGTATGGATAGAAATCATATTGGCTTTGTGTAAGAGAGGATAACGGAACGGATGCGTTTAAAAAATGGTTTAATAATGTGCTGCACTGCTGCTACAACAAACGAGTACATAACGACTATCTCTCTCTCTCTCTCCCTCTCTCTCTCTCTCTGTCTCTCTCGCTCTGTCTTGCTTACTCTGTTTGTCCTGTTGCAGTTCATCCTGTCATACAAGTGCCGAATCAATTAGTCGGAGCACCGCTTGGCACTGATGTTCAAATCGAGTGTCACGTTGAGGCCTCGCCCAAATCAATTAACTACTGGATTAAGGATACCGGTGAGTCTGAACACACGTCTCCATGTATGTGTGTGTGCATGTGTGTGTGTGTGTGTGTGTGTGTGTGTGTATGGCTGATGGCTGCTTTGGTCAACTTTTACATTTTATAGACATTTGGTGGCATATGCGCATATCCCATATCCATATATATACTATATATACATATATGCTGTGGCATTGTCATTAGTCCATTGTCAGATCGTCACGTCTGATGAGCCTGCACAGCCCAGTTGAACTGTTAACTCTGAACTCTGAACCATCAAATACTAGCCGAAGAAACTAATTTACATTGAGCCGCCCACAGAGGTCACAAGCCATAAGACGCTTTATATGAATGAGAAATGCTCGATATTAATGTAAATAGATAACAAAGTAATAAGCAATTTCTATGTCTATTGTCCGATCTTATTGCAATTTTGCAATGTGTAACCAAACCAAATTGCAAGCTCATACATTTAAAAATTAATTTTTTTTATCTTTTAGGGAGTGGTATCCATAAAGTGCAATATTTCTTACATATTCGAGATAATACATAACAAATTTGGTGCCTCCAGTTCATAAAACTTTAGTTTTATGGCCCAAAAACGCTGGTCTGATATCGAAATTTATCGATAACTTCTGATCGGCACGAATTATTGATAGCAATTCGATAAACTTGATCTGACCAGGAACTACGAGCACTTATATGCCAAATATGATGTCACTAAGCTCTTATAGTCTCTGAAATCCACGTGTTCATACAGACAGACAGACATACATGGCTAGATCGACTCGGCCGTTGATACCGATAAGAATATGTATACTGTACATGGCCGGAGATGCTTTGTAATGCCCCTTACATACTTTTGCACAACTCCATTAGATCCTTTTTAGCCATATTTTATGGGTTCAGGGTATGCATATATGAATATTAATTGAAATATATGTATAAGTGCGATATATATTTTCATTAATAAATGTATGAATGGTATTGTTGTGAGCTTCAATATCATACTATAATGGCAAGCTAAAGGAAATAGTAAACTTCAAGTCCTAAACGTATACTTGTATATATATGTATATATATATATTAGATTTCAAATAAATTTTGTAAATTTTCATATGTGTGCTGTCTTTAAATATAAAACTATACTGATTAGTGCAGCAAAAGCTTTAAAGCAGGTTGTTGTTTGATTTACTCATTTCGATATGTGCTCGTTGCATGCTTCAAAAGGGAAGCCTTGTCAAAAGAGCTAATCGATTAAAATAATCCACCAAGGGTATTTCATTTTCGTCAGGCTTTCTTATGCAACAACAACAACAACAACAACAACAATATCAGCAATAGCAACAACAACAGCCGGTGGCTTGTCAAAGTCAAATGTGGACTGTATATTATTGACGATTAAGTAAAGTCTGATGTTCTAAATATATATCACAAGTGTGCACGTCCAAAGGATGTGTGTGTGTGTGTGTGTGTGTGTGTGTGTATATAGGCGTATAAACAATCCCAAATACACCACGTGGCTGCTACAGTTGTTTTCTCAATCATTAAGCATCAAATGTATTGCATGACCATAAGTAGCGAGTACAACGAGTACTTTATACTACATTGTAAAGGACTCAGCCCATATACAAATGCACATACATATACATAGGTAATCTCTGTGTCTCTGTGTCTGTGTGTGTGTGTGTGTGTGTGTTTGTGTGTGTGTGTGTGTGTGTTTGTGTGTTTGTCAAGTGAGTCTTTGTCCCCACTTTGTATTCAATGATGCGACTGTGTCTGTCTCTGTCTGTCTCTGTCTGTCTCTGTCTGTGTGTGTGTGTGTGTGTGTCTTGGTGTTAATGCTGCGGTTGTCTTGGCTACTGTCCTTTCTGCCCAGGAGCTTTATCGTCTGTATTATGCACATCGGCGCTTAATCTGTGCATTGGCATTATGCCCTGGACCGCCGCTATCATAAATCATATGCAATCCATTGATTTTTGTTAGGGCCTTTAATATCGGTAATGAATTCATTTATAATTGACTCCGCTATTTACTCAAGCGTTCTATAATTGCGTTCGCGACACGTTCCGCTTTAAATTTCCAAACTCATGTATAGGTATTAAAGCTATTCTTATATGTATATATATATATATATATATATATATATTTATATATTTATATATCTGTCAATCAAAGTTTTAGACTCCATAGACTGAATTGTTTATTTAACATTCACTTAAATGCGCTATCGGCAAAGGATTTTTTGTTGTATACCCTGAACCCATTAAAAATGGGTAAATAGGGTAGAAAAGAGTTGTGTTAAAGTATGTAACAGGCATAAGGAAGCATATCAGACCATATTAAGTATATCAGTATCAAAAGCCGAGTCGATCTAGCCATGTCTGTCTGTCTGTCTGTATGAACATGCGGATTCCAGAGACTATAGGAGGTAGATACCTTATATTCGGCATATCTAATTAATTTAATCCGATAGATAACTCTTCGCGTTCAAAAGTTAACGATATATATCGATTTCAGACCAGTGTTTTTTGGTCATAACTTGAGTGTTATAAGAGCTAGAGCAAGCTGTGTACATATAATCTCAAATATCATACATATGTACAAAATATTTCACTTTTTGGATACCACCCCCCAAACTCCCCCCAAAAACTAAAAAAAACCCATTTTTGAAGGTATGAGCTTGCAATTTGGTTTGGTCACATATTCTATTGCTACTTGTATGTCCAACAAATTTGAATATGATCAGACAATAAACACAGAAGTTGTTTAAGATTTAACTTTCCATTGCGTGGGGCTCAGTGAAGAAGCAAGCTAACTGCTTTAACTGCTTGCACTGCTTGCAGTGTGTGTGTGCTTGTTTGTATGTATGCACACTAATGTCTAGGTATGAATGAATGTAAGATCTAGTCGGGCATTCCCGACTAGATCACGCTTACTTACTTTTATTCATTTATTGTGTGAGTCGAAACAGAAAATACAATTTTTTAATTTTAAGACTATAAACATATTTTGCAATTTTAAATTATATTTAGACATAAGAAATATATGAAAATATGCCAAGGTTGCACAAATTAAGCTCTTATTAAACAATATTTTGGTAATATTGTAATATAAATAATATTGTAATATATAATAATATTGTATTGTAATATAAATAATACATATGAGAGCCATAATTATATTTTCTTGTGTTTGTGTTTGTGTTCGATGTGTTCGATCAACAGGTGAGATGATTGTGTCCTCGGGCAAATACCACGTGCAGGAACCTTTCCAGTCGATGTACGAGACGAAAATGTCGATGACTGTGCGCAAATTTCAGAAGGACGATGTCGGCTCCTATCGCTGCATAGCGAAAAACTCCCTCGGCGAAGTGGACAGCAGCATCCGGCTGTACGGTAAGTTTGGGCCACCCTGCTCGCATCTGCGACGGGAGGAAGGGGGCGTGTCTCGTATTTTATGGATAGTAAACGCGACACATGTGTGACTGAGGGGGGTCGTTGGTAGTATGTAGTATGTAGGTAGTATACAGGTGCAAAAGGGATTTGCACCTTTGTTTCAATTACTGTTACTATTACTGCTGCCGTTAACCGTTACCCGCTACCCGTTATCCGTTGGCGTTACCGTTACCGTTACCGTTACATTTCCGCCTTCTCGTCCACGACAGAAATCCCGGGACCGAATCGTAAAAATCCTTCAAACAGCAAAGGTGGCGGCGGCGGCGGCAGCAACACGGCCAGCACAGCCGACCAGGATGCCAATGACATCCTGAAGCTGAAACAGCAAGTCAAAGTCACCTACCAGCCGGACGACGACGAGCTCTACGGCTCCGCGGAGGACTTCGACGATGGCGAGTTCGCCGGCCTGCCGCCCCTATCGCCGCACCACTACTACACCAGCGGCAATAAGCCGGCGACCCACAAGCCCAGCAGCAGCGGCAGCAGTGGCGCCACTGGTGGCAGCGCCAATCAGCACCACCATCACCACCAGCATGCGCCCCAGCAGCCAGCCGCAGGCATGGAGCTGCCGTTCGGCGGGGCCACTGGCAACACCCGTAAGCCGACCTATTACGGCGGCAGCGGCCTGGCTGGCGGCGTCGCTGGCGCCACCAATGGCAACACGGATGTGGACAACAACGAGCTGAGCGCTGCTTCACTGCCTCGCTACCACAGCCGCCATCTCAGTCTTAATCTGAGTCTGCTGTGGCTCTGGCTCTGGCTGGGCCACTGTCGACAGCCGCTCCTAATGGGTCTGTCCGGCTTAGTGGCAGCCCTCGCACTCTTATAATACACGCTGACTGCCACCGCACTGGGCCTGCACACACACTAGACACACACACACACACACACACGCACACACACACACACAACACAACAGTACACTACTCATCGCATGGCTCAGATTTGAAGAGAAGACGCTGGCTTAAAGTAAGTGCATATTTACACACACACACACACACACACACACACACACACACTAACTATATAAATACATTTGTTAGTGGGCCTTTTTCAGTTTTCGCCTCTGTTTTGGCTCAGTGTAACCAGCTGAAAGTGGCCAAATACAGTGGGCTAGAGTGAGACGACTAGTGTAGCTAATTAACAGCTGCTTTAACAACTTTATTGAAAGCTTTAACGCTTTTGATTGACTCTTAAAGCTCTGCTCGCAATTTTCAGCTTTTTTCACTGAGACTTAAGCGCACTCGGAACAAAAATGTACTTCAAATTGGGAAAAAAAGCACCAAAGGCAATCACTAATTCTCTACTTTAAAGTAAACATTTTATAATATTTGGAAAATATTGATATTTTTCTTTTTCTCCCATAACTAGACACAGAAAATTAAGTTGAAAGTGCTATGAATTAATGAAAAAAAAAATAAAAAGCAAGACATTTGGCCTGTGGCAATTTTCCAATTTAATGTGCAGCTTTTCTTTTCCGAGTGTGTTCTTCGTGTGGTTTACACTCACAAAAATTCTCAATCTGAAATTGAAACTTGCAAAACAAAGCTCATACAAATAAAGAACAATTGAAATTCTGATAAATTAAGCACATATTGTTGGAACAAAAAAAATTTTTTTTTTTTTTTTGAAGTGAACAAACAAATGTTTATAACGTCGTATAAGGTCGATAAAGTGCGCTATCTGTATACTTGCATATATATATAAATATATGTATATATATAAGAAATAGCATAAATGTTTCTGTATAAACAGAAAAAGGCCTCATATAACTTCAGATAAATACAATAGTTACAAACTGTATTCATGGTCTTGTTAATATTAGTTTAGAGTGTTTACAATGTATAATCATTTAAGATTAAAGTTAGCACAACAAATAAAGCGATATATGTAACTGCATTGAGACAACAAATTGATGCCAATTTTAAATTCATTAAATTTTCATAAAATTATTAAAATTTATTTTTTGGGCACATACTTATGTGCGTACCTATAGATTTCATTTAAATTGTATTCTTTGATCCGTTTTTGAGATAACCCAAGTCACAACAAATGACATTATATTTAATTTGGTTTTTTGTGTTTCTCCAAAAGTTAATTTCCTTATTCGATTTGTATTTAAGCAACCCGAATGCGAAAGGACACGGCCAAAAAAGGAAGTCAATTAATGCAAAAGTGTCCAACTTTTGATTTGATTTTTTGCGCTCTCTTACGTTTAGGCTTGCTTTTGATTATAGACATCAATCAGCGGCTCGAATTAAAGGTTAATAATGAACGGCAAAAGAATCTCGTTTTTCTCAACTTCCTGGCATGAATACGCCAAACGAAATCTAACTTTCGGGCGCATTTAATTTATGCAAATTAAATGCCACATTTCTGCAGTGCAGATATATGTATGTACATGCACACATGCGCTTACTGACAGACAGCACTGTCTTGCTGCACTCTCCCACTCACGCTTACACTACCCGTTTCGATTCAGCTTGCTGCAGCTCATTTTTCAGCACAGCGGACAACTCCAGCAACTAGTGTGTGTGTGTGCGTGTGTGTGTGGTGTGTGAGCTCAAGCAGTTCGCATTATGCCTGTGGGGAGCGGCAGCAGACATTGAGCACAAGCGCGAGCACAAGCCAAGAGCTCGCTTCAACAACTGAGCCATTTACTACGCCCATTCTGCCCGCTCTACCCGTTCACCCTTTCTGCACGTTCGCCCGCTCTGCCCGTTCACCCGCTCTGCCCGTTCACCCGTTCTGCCCGTTCTGCCCGTTCACCCGCTCAGCCCGTTCGCCCGCTTTGCCCGTTCTACCCGTTTACCCGCTCTGCCCGTTCTGCCCGTTCTGCCCGTTCTACCCGCTCTGCCCGTTCACCCGCTCTGCCCGTTCACCCGCTCTGCCCGTTCACCCGCTCTGCCCGTTCACCCGCTCTACCCGTTCTGCCCGCTTGCCTTGTTTCTTGGCATTCACTGTTCGCTGTTGTTCGCATGCATATGCAAAAGGTTAAAAACTTAAGCAAAACGCAGTTGTTGGCGGCTGTGAAGCGCTCTCTCTCTCTCTCTCTCTCTCTCTCTGTGTGTGCGTCTGGGGCCAAACATCTTTTCTGGCAGTTTTTGTTGCGGCTACAACTTGCAGTATGCAGTATGCAGCATGATAAAGCCAAAGGCAACATAAGCATTGGCGACTGCTTGCTTGCTGCTTGCTTGCTTTCATTGAGCTGTCAGTCCGTTAGTTGTGCGTGTGTGCGTGTGTGTGGTGACTGAATTTGGTTTGATGAATTGCTTGCCTGCCAGTAAACGACACACACACACACGCACACACACACGCACACGCACACACACACGCACACGCACACACTTATACTTGTACTCACACACACACGCATGCAGACACTTTTTAATGAAATAAAAACTTTTTGGCAAAGTGAATTTTACTGTTTTGCCGAGAAGACGACGCCCGTTGACAACACACACACACACACACTTGCATACATAACTTGCAACTAACTCACACTCACTGTGCCACAGCTGTGTGTGTGTGTGTGTTGTGTCACTCAGCAATAGCAACAACAACAACAACAACAACAGCAGCAGCAGCAGCACTTGTATTTCTATATGTGCACACACAAAACCGCCGAAAGCTGCCACTGATGATGATAATAAGACGCTGACAACCGCAGCAACAACAGCAAAACATGCCAGTTTCTTGAATCTTTTTGTCCATGTGAGCAGCGGGTGTGGGCGCTGTTACAAGGCTGGGGGCTGGGGGCTGGTGCTGGGGCTGGGGTGTGCGCACATTGACACAAGTGTTTCAAATTACAAGCCGCTGCGGCAACACCAAAGCGTCCATCAACAACTACTAGAAACGTGCAAGTGCCAGAAAGTAGGCAACACTTTTTAGCTGCGCTGCTGCTGCTGCTGCTGCTGCTCCTTCTGCTTTTTCTTCTTCTTGTCTGCTGCCACTTTGCTGCTTGTAAACGCGATCGTCTTTTGTTATCTTTTGTGTGTGCGTGTGTGTGTGTGTGTGTGTGTGTGTGTGTTGGGGGCCAAATACGACAAAGCACAAATGTATGCCACACACATGCGTGTGTGTGTGTGTGTGTGTGTGTGTGTGCGTGCGTGTGTTGCAGTTGTACTTGTGCTTGTACTTGATGATTGTGCCTGCTAGGCTGTTGCTTAAGTTGTTCCGGTTTTGTAATGAAGTTTGCATGTGCTCAGCACTTGCTGTCATGTATTGTCTCTGTGTGTGTGTGTGTGTGTGCGTGTGTGTGTGTTAGCTGTAAGAAAGGGCCGCTTAATTGCTCTATTTGGTGCTTTTAAATTGTATTTTAATTCCGAAGACAGACTCGAAGACAGGCAGCCATTTATGTGCCTTGTCTGCTTGATGTTGTTATTGTGATTGTTTTTTGCTTTTGTTGTACTTTATATGTATCATTTTTGTTGCTGGCTTTGTTCGTACTTTTTTTGTTAAATTACTGCGGTTTATTGTTTTATGCTCTCACAAACTTGTATCTATTTAAATTTTGTGTGTGGCAACATGTTTATTTTATAACCTTAAGGCAGCAGCAGCAGCAGCTGAATGACAGGCAAATAGGCAACGAGCGGGGGCTGGGGGCTGGGGGCTGGGGACTGGGGTTGGGGCTTGCTTCATGTAGGGCGGGTGGGGGGGGCGTGGCATGTGCTGGCAACAAGCGGCAAGCATCATGTTTGGCGGAAGTTTAATTGAATGCGTCGCTTGCTGCCGAGTTGTGTTTAAGTTGTGCGTGTGTGTGTGTGTGTGTGTTGGTGTGTGTGTGTGCTGTGGCTGTGTTTGTCCGCTTGTTATGTGCAGCCAGTTAGCCGCATAACATTTGCCGCACAGTTCGCTAAAAAACAAATGGCAATCAAGTTGAATTGTAATGCACACAAACATTTAACATTTTTCTCTGCCTTGCGAAATGTGCTCAAGTTTTTTGATTTAATAATAAAGTGTACAACACACACACACACACACACCACATGAAAGTTTGCTTGCTTGTGAGGGACGTTGGTGCGTGGGCGGGGGCGGGGGCGGGCGTGGCATGGCTAGCTGCCACTTGCAGCTGTAATCTTATCATCAGCAACAGTGGCAGCAAGATGAATATAAAACAAGTGCGCAAGGATTATCTTCGGCGTGCCGAAGATTTTGTACTCTTTTCGAACCTATAGGCAATTTTCACTCTGCCAACTGCACCACTGAAATCTCACATGCTGTACAAAATATTTAATTAATTGCCAGTTGTATGGCAGCGATAAGATATAGTGATCCGATCCAGCCGGCTCCAAACAATGTGATGTCCCCTTGAATAATAAGTGTCTGTGCAAAGTTGCATCGCGATAGCTTTAAAAACATGGGATATATGGCCAAAACCAACTTTGAGTTGTATGGCAGCTATAAGATATAGTGGTCCGATCCGGCCAGCTCCGACCAATGTGCTGTCCCCTGGAATAATAAGTGTCTGTGCAAAGTTTTATCACGATAGCTCAAAAACTGAGGGACTAGTTTGCATACATACAGACAGACAGACAGACAGACGGACATGGCTAGATCAATTTGTATTGTCATTCTAAGCATACTGGCAGTAACTTTTGGGGTCTCCGACGCTTCCTTCTTTGCGTTACAAACATCAGCACAAACTGAATAAACTATTTTCTTCGAAAAGAGTATAAAAAAAAATTAAATAAAGACACACAAGATTACAAAATGCTCAACGAAAACTCAAATTCAATTACACTCGCTTCAGGTTGCCTTGTGGCAAGTAGCTGCTGCACCTGAGTGTGTGGTGTGTGTGTGTGTGTGTGTGTGTGTGTGTGTGTGTGTGTAGTCATTTGACACACAAAATGGCAGTTATGTCCGCTGTGCAAATGTTGCACACATGTCTTTGTCTTCGTTTTCGTCTTCGTCGTTGTTTTTGTTTTTGTATTTGTATCTGCTTCAATTGACTTTAATTGAATTTTAATTTCATTTGTATTCTGATTTCGAGCAAAATATATATTTCGTTGCCACTTAAGTAATGCCGCTCATCTTGAGATATATACATATGCGTATGTATGTATGTATGTATGTACACACATCTTCATTTGCTCATATTATTTACATCTTGCTGCATTTCGTTCGAGCAGCAGAAGAACTTCATTGCTTTTGGCTATAACAATAAACAGCTGACTCAGACAGATGCAAAAGCAGTAATCGCAATTAAGCTATTAAATATGAAATATGAAATATGAAATATGAAATATGAAATATCATATTGTACTTGTACTACTGCATATACTATGTAATAGCATATGGGGTTGATCATGTTGGGCATGCTTTAAGGAACACACACACACTTATTATACGAATCAATGTTATAACTCACACACACACACACACACACACACACACTTACACACACACGATGGCAAACATTTGTATAAAATTATGAAAAACTTCGTCAAATAATACAAAAACAAAGCAGAAAAACACAAAGTATTTAACAAGGTTGTTCAAATGTTAAACGGTTTGTGCACTAAATCGTATAATGCTTCAAATTTTTTTGTTAGTCATAGTCTGGAGTAAATCTATATATATATACATACAATAAGCATAAACCATATATTTATAGTACATATATACATATACATATACATGCATACATACATGACTTTAAGGAGTTGCCAAACAATAATATTATGTGCCATTATTAGCAGACATAAAACCCTAAAGAAACAAAAACGAATCAATTACACAAAATTCGGCACGCCGAATTCGAAATACTCTTGCATATACCACAAAGTCCAGAGAACAATTCAATTTACTTATCAAATTCCAGTATGTATTTTCTTTGTGATTTGAATGTAAAGCTAATACATACTAGTATGTATGTATATGTTAGTAGTAGGATTGCATAAAGCAAATTGAAATGATTGAAAGTCGTTTAAAGTCGATAGTCGATAGTCGATAATCGATAATCGATCGAACTAACTAACAAACAATGTATTTAGCTAATTGAGAACTACCCACAAATACATATACAATACATATTGATGTACATATGTATGTATAGATGTATACGTATATTGCGTTGATTGATGATTGATGATTGATGTATGTATGTACGAGAGACCTACATACAAACCTATTTATATATGTATGCATCAAACGAAGAAGAGAAACAAATAAAACAAAACGAGTGCTGCAAGCACTATAAAAATAAAAATAACACAAAAATAGAAGAGCATCAAAGAAGCCAAACTGAAATCGATGCTTCCACATATACATACGTATAAGTATATAGTGGCCATATGCATATGGACATGGGTGTGCTGGGGCATTTGGTGCATTTGAGGCATCAGAGTTAGCTTAATCAAAATTTAATTTGTATATAAATAGGCAATCAGCTAAATGTTTACAACAAATACACGAATAACAAAAACAATAACAAATGCATATTGATAAATAATCTTAATATACATATGCATACATATATATATGCATATATATACATATGTACATACTCGTTTGTATGTATTCATGTACATAAGTTGCGCATTAAATTTAATTATTATGTATGTTGACATTTAATGTTTTTGGCAATTACAATTAAATTACTGAATACATTTCCGAGCATTTTAAACAATTTATAGAAGCTCAATTGCAAATAAACGACAGTAATAATGATACGAATATACACACACACACACACACAAGTATTAATTAATAAACACACATAACACATAAACACAAGAACAAATACAAATACAATTACAAATACAAATACAGTTAGCGTAAATCAAGTAAAAACGAAATTAATATACATGTATTAAATCAAATATATCTTATATAGTATTATACATATGTGTATGTATGTATTACATAGTATATATATATATATATATATATCTATATATGTATACATAATTACATAGTTATATACGAGCATATATACAGACAAATATAATACATACAAACAACATGAATATGAGAGAAGGCGCATAAGAAATTCTACAAATAAAGGACAAATATATTTATTACAATTGTTCAACTCAATTATTTCACAGCTACAGCAGCGGGAGGTCAAAGGTGCCAAATATCATATCATAACATATATACATATATTATATATGTATGTAAGTATTCAGAGATATCATTAAGGCGAATATAATACTCACATTGTTAAGCATTGCATTTAAAATTTGCTTTCAGCATGGCTCAAATTGGGCTTCATTTAATTGCTTCTTAAGATGATGTGAAGCACATTTGCATTTGCAGACAGTTTAAAGCTGCTCTGATTACACAAAGATTCTCAAACATTATTGGTTTGAAATTCAACAGAAATTAGTCAAATGTGGTAAGACGACGAACAAGAAGAAGAAGGAGAAGAGCTATCCACACGATTTTGGAAAGGACAAATTTCTGTTGTGCTTGTAAATGTGTAAAAGTCAAACTTTGAATTAAGTGAGTGGCAAAAAACCAAAAAAAAATAGAAACAAATTCGCTGCACAGACTGTCAACGAGCAAATCTCGATGTGTGTGTGTGTGAGTGGTGTTGGGTGGTTGGGTGGTTGGGTGGCAAGTGGTTAGTTAAAGTGGCACAGATAGTCCGTTGGTCCAAGCAGCTGCGCAAATTTAACTCTCAAACACAACAGGATGTCCGTTCCTGAGCAAAGCGGAAGCTGTTCTGAAAATAACACAGCAAATAACTTCTGCAACCGCATTCAGAACGCTTCTCTGCCCCCAGAGACAGAGACGCACACACACACACACACACACACACACACACCCAAGCGCAGTCACCCAAATGAGATCAAGCTTATTCCTATCCAAAGTTATCCTCTTGCACACTCAGAGAATTCCATTTTGATTTTAGCGCCTTTCTCAAGCACCACTCTAAATGTGCTGTGCTTTTCTTTGGAGAATAGAACTGAATAATATTTTACAGAAATTATTCAAATACATATACCATGTAAAATTGAGCACTACATACAGCCGGAACTAAGCAAAAACAAGTGGCGTTGGATTATCTTCGGCATGTCGAAGATTTTGTACACTTTTCCAGTCTGTAGAAAGATTGTAAAAGTGATTTTTGGCTCCCTAGAAATGTTCTTTGACGACTTGAAACTCACATAACTGTGCCAAAAATGAACCGATTTTAAAGCTCGACCATTTTGCTCGTGGATTTTCCTCTAAATTAATTCTACATTTAAGTTTTGTTCAATTTTGAAATTTTCATTTTTTTAAACTTTTTCGGAAAAAAGACTAATTTAAAAAAATAGAATAGCGAAATTTTATTTTTAATCGATTGTGGATGTCATAATTAGTATAAAAGACAATAAGAAATTGATTCTGGGGTGGTTAATTTTTAGGTCCAAATCAGGCCAAAAATAATAAAAAATTAGACTTGTAAAATAATTTTTGGTACACTAGAAATTACCTTTGAAAACTTGGAACTGACATAACTTTGGCAAAACTCAACCGATTTTGAAGCTCCAGATTAATTTGTTAATGATTTTTCCACTTTATTTGTTATACATTTAAGTTTTGTTAAATTTTGGAAATTTAATGCTTTTTTTGCAACTTTTTTTCGTATAAAAAATATTAAATTACGCATACCTTTGCTATTTATGACTCAATCGTTTTGCAATTTAAAGCATTGATGAATTATAAAGATGTTCAAATGGACACGGAAGTTGAAGGCGATGGTTTTGAAAACATGGAATATATTGTCAAAACTGACTTCCAATTGTATGGCAGCTATTAGTTATAGTGGTCCGATCTGGCCGGTTCCGACAAATGAGCTGTTCTTTTGAATAATAAGTATCTGTGTAAAGTTTCAACGTGATAGCTCAAAAAGTGAGGGACTAGTTTCCATGCATAGAGACAGACAGACAGACATGGCTAGATCTAAGCATAGTGGAGGTAACTTTTGGGGGTCTCTGACGCTTCCTGCTATGCATTCCACACTTCAGCACAAAATGCAAATACTATATATACATATAATATAGTTAAATCTGCCCAAAGATACGACGATAATCGCTTCCCCTTTGCTTAACTTGTCTCCATAACGTCTGATATTGAAGTATAGGTCGCATCCCGATCGCAGCTCCACTTTAGGTCTAACCTCTTCTAAACAAACAACGCTGCTTTGCTCTGTGTGTGTGTGTGTGTGTGTGAGTGTGTCCAAGACAAGATGAAGCCGAAGACGAAGAAGACGAAGAAGAAGATGGAGATGAAGAATCCGCGTGACCTTTTGCAGCCGTTGCCGTAAACGTTAACGTTAACGTTACCGTTAGCCGTGCAATGGTCCATGGCCAACAGCATCTGCCAATACAAAATTATGCGGCATCCTCATTGCCCCCCGCCAGCCCCGCCCCTTTCATTCCCCCCGGCCCCACCTTGAACATCCGCCAGTTAAAGCAGGGTAAGGGTTGAAAGTTGCCTTCGCCTTCGCCTTCGCGTTCAGAAATTGACTTTTAATGAAAACAATTGAAAATTGCGAGGCAGCCTGTGAGTCCACAGTTAGCCGTGGAAGCGTCCAAGACTGTTAAACAGTCGCCGCTTGACTGCTCAACAGCTCAACATGCTGAACTGCTCAACTGGGCTGCGGTTATTAATTTCAATTAAAGCATTTAACCGGCAAGCCCAAACAGCCAGCAATATCCTTTTTATTTGGGGCTTCTGTTTACACAACCGCCAAGAAAGCAGCGCATAATTTTAAAGTGCCCCCCCCCCCCAGCCACCCATCCCCATCCCCATCCCCACCTGCCACGCTCAATTGCTTCGTGGCCCAGTGGCAAACGAATTAAGGCGTGAAATACTCGCGCCAAAGTTGCCTTTCTTAAAGTTTCAGCAGCATCGAAATAGGTAAGAAAACAAAGAGAAAAAATAAAGTACAACATTCCCCCATAGTTGATCTAATCAAAGAGTTTGGCTTAAACAATTTGATTAGCAGCTAACTTAGTCGGCGACCTGATCCAATTAATTCAAACAGCTTCAGCTTTGGGCAGCCGTTAATTGGGCCAAGGCATAAAAATTAAAAATTAAATTAACTCAACAAAGAGCTGGCGATTGAGAAGGCTTCACTTCCCTCTCTCTCTCTCTCTCTCTCTCTCTCTCTCTCTCTCTCTCTCTCTGTCTGTCTGTCTCTTGGCCTGATTATATCATAATTGGGAAAATCTAAAAGCCAAACAACAATAATGATTCGCTCTCAACTTTCAGACTTTCCGACGTTCAAGTGAGTGCATCTCAAAATGTGCTGAATTAGCCTAGCCGCACATTCGAGTCCAACTATTTGCCTAAGTGGTGGTCCAGTGGTGGCCAGAAGCCAAGGGGGATCAGGGGGTGGCAGTCACTGGGTGCACTGGCTCCAACTGGCGAATGCCGGGTTACTTATGGGGTTATTTATGCGACTCGACCCAGTTGGCTGGCAATTTTATCGGGCGGCCGTTAACTTCATCAACTAGTATTGCAATTTCGTAGCCGTTTCTCGTTTTCTACTTATTTGAATACCCTGTACGCCAGGCGAGAAGAGCAGTATATGCGCCGACTTAACAATATCGAAAATACACTACCCGAAATTAGCAAATACAAATCGGCAGTGACTTTTTTACTTAAAACTAATTTGACATGATAAAAAAGTTACCTTTTACTATTGAATTTAATTTTATAATAATAAAAAATGCACATATTTTAATAATTAATTTTTAATCACTCGAATCACTTTTACACAAAATCTTCTATTTAAAATATACATATTCAGTTCAAAAAATATAAGTAAGCCATACAACTAAATGAAAAAATTTGTATATATATAATTTTTTTTACTTTGCAATAGCAAAATATTATGAAATCATCCCTAATAAATAAAGCTTTAAATTAATCTTTGAAAATTTCAGAAAAATTATTATTCAAAATACGCCTTTAAGGTTAAAGTTGGGTTCCTGAAAATGCTGATTGGTGTGCGTACAGGGTATTGCGTAGTCGTGTGCACTCTCGCCTGCTGCTGCTATTTAGAATAACCTTAAAGCTCTATCTCTCAACTATGCCCAAGTAGCTAGGGCAAAAGTTGTCATTCCAAATATATATATATAATGCCTCCGATTTGAAGGCGTTTATCACAAATTCAAATTCACACTCACACGCAGGTTGGCAAAAGATAAAATTGTAGATTCCACATCCTGGTTGCCTGGCGATTGTTTTACAGCCGGCAACTAACGGTAACCGGTGGCAACCGAAGGCGTTGCCATCGGCTCTATCAATATCAATAACAATAACAACAATAACAACAACCGCTGCACTGCTATCAAATTAGAATCAAAATTCAAGGAGCTAACAAGCGACCGCCAGAAGAAGAAGAAGTCACCAAGAATTCTACAAAATGGTAAGTTTTGCATAGATTGTTTAGGCCATCAGTCCATAGTCCTTAGTCCATAGTTTCAGCAGCTCCAGCAGCTCTCTCCCTTGAGGCAGTACTTACTGCCCAACATCTTTCACATTGTCGTGTTGTTGTCGTTTTGACGCAATTGTGATAAGAGCTTCGAGCCAGCTAACTGGCCAAGCAAGCAGTGCCCTCTGCACTTTGCCCTCTGCCCTCTGCCCTCTGCTCTTTGCCCCCTGGCGATTGCCCATTGCCCCTTGCAACTTGCACATTCAATTTTTCATGCCAAGCCAGGCTGTTGTGTTGCAACAACATGCTGCACATAAGTATACATGTATATACATATGTATGTGTATATATTATATGCATACATACATATACACTGAACAAAAAGCAAACAGCCCAAAGTCGAGCATGAAACGCTTTAAAAGTGAACAAGAATACAAGCAAATATATTCCAAGTTTGAGTCATTTTTCTTCTGCTTTCAAGCAACTTTTGGTTTCTTCTAACAATTTTACGAGAATGCAAAACTAAAGCTAAATGCTCTATATTCTTTTATTTTATTATATAACGAATTCAATTATAATGTCAACTGAACACTCTAACTTATTTTAAAAGTTATCAGAGCTGCAAGCTTCTTAAAACAAGAATATATTTTCTAAGTTTGAGTCTGTTTTGCTCTAGAATTAATACATCTCATCATTTTTAAAACAGAGATTACTGACAACAAAACATAAAACGCTTTAAAGTAAACAGAGCTGCGAGCTTCTTAAAACGAGAATACATATTATAAGTTTAAGTCTGTTTACTCCAAAATGAATAGCATTGAATCAAGTTTAATGTCTTCTGAATATTTCGTTAACCATTTATTTATGTGTACAGAGTTTATTTATAACAAAATAAGAATGTAGAGAGTTGATTTACAACATTTTTAATTTGTTATAATTAAACTATATTCATTCTAATTTGTAATAAATAAGCCTAGCATTCTGAATGTGCTATAAATAAACTCTCTCTTCAACTAAACATTCAAAGTACAGTGGATACTCGCAAATTAGAACCGCTTGATTGCAGTGTTGCCTCTAATTTATGTGCATTTCTTATTATTCGACGGGCTGTTTTTAGTTTAAAATGAACTACTGTTAACTTTTAATGACTTTTAGTGCTTTTATTCATATTGTTGCATATTAAAAAAAAAAACAAGTGGGAAGGCACTTTCAGCACTTTCATTAGCTGTGCAAATTTATATCATATGAATTTAAGTTTTCTAGTGAAATATTAAATTTATTTCCAGTTGTATGGCAGCTATAAGATATAGTGGTCCGATCCGTCCGGTTTCGACCAATGTGCTGTCCCTTTAAATAATAACTCTCTGTGCAAAGTTTGATCACGATAGCTCAAAACCTGAGGGACTAGTTTGCATACATACAGACAGACAGACGGACATGGCTAGATCAATTTGTTTTGTCATTCCAAGCATACTGGCAGTAACTCTTGGGAGTCTCCGACGCTTCCTGCTATGCGTTACAAACTTCAGCACAAACTTAATATACTATATTCTTCCAAAAAGAGTATACAAATCATTCCAAAACATTTGGAAACAAGAATATTTGTTTATAATTTGAAATTGATTTGGGCGATCGAGTTCCGAGTGTCCACTGTAATTTAGTTAGCTTGTTTATTGCTGAACACATACATTCCTGATACCAGTTGGTAGATCTTCATTTGATATCAATAATTTCCCTTTCGAGCGCATTTTGTTCTCAGTGTATATGCTTATGTACTTATGCACATAATATGTATGCATTGAGTCTCCGCTGCAGTTGACTCTGCCTGGTGCCTACTGTTGTAAAATTGCAGAAGAATTGTGCAGCGCGTTAAATCTCAACACCAGCAGGAACAGCAGGAGCAGGAGGAGCAGCAGGAGCAGGAGGAGTCGTACCCCGCTGCTGCTGTTGTCGTTGTCGTTGCTGTCCGCTTTCGACAATTTGTATATTCCGGCAATACTACTACCTACAAGCCCACATATACGGCATATACTATATATGTATATGCACGTATATAGATGTATACATATACCTCTCTCCATGTCCGTGTATATGTATACTATTATTATTTATGAAAATTGTACGCCTTTTGCCAGCGAAAAGCGGTCGCGACGCGAGCGGCTTCGAAAATTTTTGAATAATTTGCAGTCATAAAATATGCAATAAGCCAACAGCTGTTGTGAAATTGTTTTGAAAGCCGCGCCATCACATTATTTAAAACGGCGACGTTGCTGCCTCCCCTCTGCCTGCTGCCTGCTGCCTGCCGCCTCAGACTCCGACTCCGACTCAGATTCAGATTCAGACTCGTGACTCCTCCGCTGGCTCTATGCAACATCCGCTGCTGCTGCTGCTGTTTGTCCTGTGTCCTGCGTCCCGTGTCCTGCGTCCTGCGGCTGCCTGGCTGCCTGCCTGGCGCCCTTTCGAGGATGCGTTGTGAAAAAGTGCTTTGCGTTGTTGCTCCGCTCCTTTGCTTGCGAGCACGCGAAATCGAATTAAGCATTAAGCAGTCAAGGATATTCAAGCTGCATTCAATGCCATCATAATTATCCAGCGTTAAGAACCCACGAATCAAATTAATTATTTTACATGCTTTTACACGTCGGCGCAATTTGCAAAGCCCAAAAACCAGCACGAGGCTCAAATTGCGATAATATTATTGTCTTACTTAATTTGCATATCAACTCAATTGCGATATATGTATGCTTTATTATACTCTTTTCGAAGAAAATGGTATATTAAGTTTGTCCTGAAGTTTGTAGCGCATAGAAGGAAGCGTCGGAGACCCCCAAAAGTTACTGCCAGTATGCTTAGGATGACAAAACAAATTGATCTAGCCATGTCCGTCTGTTTGTCTGTCTGTCTGTCTGTCTGTCTGTCTGTATGTATGCAAACTAGTCCCTCAGTTTTTGAGCTATCGCAATAAAACTTTGCACAGACACTTATTATTCCAGGGGACAGCACATTGGTCGGAGCCGGCCGTATCGGACCACTATATATTATAGCTGCCATACAATTCGAAGTCGGTTTTGGCCATATATCCCATGTTTTTTAATCTATCGCGGTGAAACTTTGCACTGATACTTATTATTCAAAGAGACATCACATTGGTTGGAGCCGGCCGGATCGGATCACTATATCTTATAGCTGCTATACAACTGGCAACGAATTAAATATTCTTACAACAAACAAAAAAAAATGTTTCGCTACAAAACGATTTTGTACAGCTTATGAAATTTCAGTGGTTCAGTTGGCAGAGTGAAAATTGCCTATAGGTTCGAAAAGAGTATAAAATCTTCGGCACGCCGAAGATAATCCTTGCCCACATGTTTTTAAATAATATTCTTTCCATTCTTACAGCCGCCAAAGGGTAAAAAGGGCAAAAAGGGCAAGAAACTGCCAGGTGAGTAGCTTAAATATACATTTTTAAAAATCCTCTCGATTCAATGATAAACATAAACTGAATAATATGAGTCCATAGACATATATACATTTGTATAACAACATTCATATTTTCTCAATTTTTAATTATTATCTAAATGATTAACTAAGTTAAACGTAAGATCTGCAGTTTGCCTGTATGCTACTTTTATGTTTTTTATCCTTTTCTTATATTCTTTAAAAATATTTATTTTTTTATTTTATTTATTTATTTCCCATTGCAGTTAGGGTTCTCTTATAAAAAACTGAAAATAATATTAGTACAATACCATAGCCATTTGTAAATTATTTTTATATTTATTTAAAGTCCACTAAAAACTGTCAATACAAAACAAAATTTTAAGTTCTAGTAACAAACTAAATAAATTAAAAATTTTTAATTTTGTATACGAAAATCAAACAATTAAGCGAAAAATTTTTTTCATTTTAAGCTATAAAAGCTAAATAAAAAACTAAAAAGTAAAACTTTTTTATCAAAATAACGAAAATTGAAACAAAATAAAACTAAATAGGTAAGAGAAAAGTATTTTTTATAAAAGCTACGTCTTTTAATTTTAAAATTTACTGCTCAAGTTTCTGGGGCCATTTTAAACGTAAGTTGCAACGACTGAAACAAACCCAGAAAAGACTCAAGCAGACTAAACGAATAAATATTAAAAGTTTATTAATTTGCAATTATTGAGATAGAAAACGGAAAAGGGTACAGCGAAAAGTAAAAGAGAGTTGAGTAAAACTTAAAGCTACCAACAAAAGAACCTAAAAAATTTAAGATGCAAAATGTTGCTGAATATAGCTATATTACTTGTAAAAATATTTCTGTATATATTTGGAAGTTAATGCCCTGACATATAGTCATATAGCAACTACTTATAAAGCTGTCCCGGCATAAGTAATTAATGTGACTGGTAAAGTTGCTCTCGATCTGGGAGCAATGGGTCCATGGGTCAATGGGTCGATGGGTCCATGGGTCTGGTCTGTCAGTTGGTTGGTTGGGTAGCAAAACAATTTGTCAAATAATGATAATCTGAGGCTTGGTCAGCAGGAAAACAGAGTGTGACAAGTGGCGACCATGTTGGCCACATGCTCAATACAATTTAATTGGGCAAGCAAGGATGCACAGCCCCAGCTATCAGCTTCCCGTTCCCCATCCCCATCCCCATCCGCAGCCCCATTTCCCGTCCCAGCAGCAACATGTGCTCCATGGACTCCAGTGCAGCCGGACAAAAAAATGCGCACTTAATTTCCACGAGTGAGCAAACCAGCTCGCAGCTCGGCCTCTAACGCACATAATTGTTTCTATGGCCGGAGAATGTATATGGTAGGATGCCTGGTTAAAGTTTGGGCCATGCAGGCACCCAGGACGAGAGGAGGACGCCAGGAGGCAAGAGGCAGGCGGCAGGCGGCAAGACTCGGCACCAGCCGGCCAACGATGCCAATTACACAAACCAATTACAGCAGGGGCTGTGCACATGCGGGCACTCCTAAAATACACACACACACACACACAGGCACACACACACACACACACACACACACACACACACAGGCACACACACACACACAAAGACATTGCATTCTTATTAAATTTTCATAATATCTGTACGAGTGCGGCAAACTTTAAGGCTAACCGAAAAATGTCCGGCTTCCTTTGCAGTGCTCATCGATGGCGTGGACACCTCATCGATGACCCGCGACCAGCTGGAGGCGTTCGCTCTGCGCCTCAAGGCCGAGATGGATCGGGAGCGCGAGGAGCGCAACTACTTTCAGTTGGAGCGCGACAAGATTCGCACCTTCTGGGAGATAACGCGCCAGCAGCTGGGTAAGTGCAGCAAAGTGAAGCATCTCCTGTTCTATTAATCGCTGACCAATTGCCCCAAATGTATAACTGCACAACTGACAAACGACTTTGGTCTATATATATCCTTTGTTTACCCTGTAGCAAAGCATTACTTGCGCAAAAAATCAATGGATTCTGTCTCTATCTTCATATCATGGCCAAAATCAAAGCATTCTCCTCTTAGAACATCATTTTAGCCCTTATTTATCCCTTTGGAAAACTAGTGGGGAAAGATTATCTTCGGCATGTCGAAGTTTTGTACACTTTTCGAGTCTGTGGATGGATTCTAAAAGGTTTTTTTGGTTCCCTAGAAATGTTCTTTGAAGACTTGAAACTCACATAACTGTGTCAAAAATTAACCGATTTTAAAGCTCGAGGCCATTATGCTCGCGGAATTTCCTCTAAATTAATTCTACATTTAAGTTTTGTTCGGAAAAAAAACTAATTTAAAAAAATAGAATAGCGAAATTTTATTTTTAATCGTTTGAGGGTGTCATAATTAGTAGAAAAATCAATAAGAAACCCGTTTCTGGGGAGGTTAATTTTTGAGTCCAAAATCAGGCCAAAAATAATAAAAAATTTGACTTGTAAAATTATTTTTGGTTCCCTAGAAATGACCTTTGATAACTTGACACTCATATAACTTTGGCAAAACTGAACCAATTTTAAGGCTCGAGACCAATTTTCTTAAGGTTTTTCCTCCTTATTTGTTTTACATTTAAAATTTGTATTTCGTATAAAAATATTTAATTACGCATATCTTCGCTCTTGACTCAATCTCTTGCAATTGCAAGCATTGATGAATTATAAGGATGTTCCAGTGTACAAGAAAGTTGAAGCCGATAGCTTTAAAAGCATGGGATATGTGACCAACACCGCGACATCCAATTGTATGGCAGCTATAAGATATAGCGGTCTGATCCCGCCTGTTCCGACCAATTTCGCACTTGATAACCCGAAGAGATTGCTTTAAAACAGCGGTGAGCAATTTGAAACGGCAGCCGTTTGCTTCGTGTCTGTTGCAGCGCCCGAAGTAGCAGCGCCTACACATCGTTTGTGTGCCGAACTTCGACTGAGCTGTTACTCGCTAATATTCGACAGCTACCAACACTTACATACATACATACAGCAGACATACATACATACATATGTAGTGTAGCCGCACGCATACATCGGCAACTCATTTGTAGCCAGAATCAAGAATCAAGCTTCACAGCTACAGCCATTACAACAACATAATTATTGTGTCAATTTTGTGTTCATGCTTAACTTCGCTATGACCAACAGATTCTACAACACTGCGAAAATGAAAACAACAAATACAAAGCCTGCAATTAATCGTGCGACTTCTGTACATATGCACATACATACATACATACATATTACATTTTCAACCTACTCTTGCATACACACATACATATGTATGTCGTTCTCGCTTGACCGGCTGTTCCTTTTTTTCGTTTCTTCAACTGTTTCTTTTCACTCGCTCTTCGTCGCGCGCTGATTTGCTTGAGAGCTCTTTTCGAGTGTCTCCTCTTTCATCTGCATATTCGTTTCTTCGCCGAATAACGGGCCTTGCTCCGTTATACCTGATTTCGTTTCTTCAACTGTTTCTTTTCACTCGCTCTTCGTCGCGCGCTAATTTGCTTGAGAGCTCTTTGCGAGTGTCTCCTTTCATCTGCATATTCGTTTCTTCGCCGAGTAACGGGCCCTGCACCGTGGTGTAAAAGTGCCGCTACGTGCCAATCGCTGCTTTAGAAAGCAGACATTTGGCACTAATACATTGAAGGCTATGGGTCATCGATTAATAAGCCAGGAGAAACCAAACTAACATTCTTATCTTTACAAATGTGCACGCAGAGGAGTCCAAGTATGAGCTGCAGCAGAAGGACAAGGACATTGAGGCCACGCAGGATCTGGCTGACGTCGACACCAAGCACATAATGCAGCAGATGAAGCATCTGCAGTTCGAGAACCACAGCAAACTGGGCGAGGTGCGCGCCGAGGCAATGACCCAACTGAAGGTGGCCCAGGAGCACCATCTGCTGCAGGAGCTGGAGCTGCAGAGCGACAAGCGCCAGCTGCGCCGCATTGTCCGCGAGCGGATCGAGATGAGCGACATGCAGCATCGCCAGCTGGAGGCGCACTTTAACCAGCAGCTGCTGTAAGTACATACATACATACATATATCCAATACACTTCCAATTGCAATCCAATTCGATCTGCTCCGTAGCGAGCAACGGCTTTTGTTTGAGAGCGAGCGCAAGGATAACGATCGCTTGCATGAGGAGAAGATGAAGGAGCAGCGCACGAAGCTGGAGCTGTTCTTCAACTCGCAGATGTTCGAGGTGGAGGAGCGCAAGAATCAGCAGATTAAGGACCTGCAGGACCACCACGATCTGGCCTTCAACGACATGAAGAACTACTACAACGACATCACACTGAACAATCTGGCCCTCATTGGCAGCATGAAGGAGCAGATCGAGCAGCTGCGCCGCCAGGCGGATCGCAGCGACAGGATCGCCGCCGAGGCAACCGCGGAGACGCGTCGTCTCAAGGAGCCGCTGGAGCACGCGAAGGCGCACCTCAAGGAGCTGCAGCGCAAGCTGGAGTTCTACGATCGCGACAAGCTGCAGCTGAGCCGCCTGAAGAAGAGCAACACCATACTCGAGAAGAAGGTGAAGAGCCTGATGTGGGAGTCGGAGACGCTGCTGCTGCGCAATGATGCTCTCGTTGGCGAGCGAGCCACGCTCAAGGCTCGATTCAACGAGGTCATCGTTGAGCTGCAGCAAAAGACGGGCTTGAAGAATGTCCTGCTCGAGCGCAAGATTGCGGCCCTGATGCGCGAGGACGAGAAGCGCACCATCATCATGCGCAAGACGATCGCCACGTGTGCGCCCGAGTTCGCCGGCAAGCTGGAGAACGTCGAGAAGACCGTCAGCGATGTTGTGGACACCAAGAACCAGACCATCATCGATCTGCGCTACGAGCTGGCCAAGGCGTGGAAGGCCCACGACGATCTGCTCGAGACCTACGAGTGCAAGCTCAAGCAGTACGGCATTCCCACGGACGAGCTGGGCTTCGAGCCGTTCCGCGAGCGCACCCAGCAGCAGCTCTACATCTGCGGACCCGCCGGCATCGTCACCGATAACAAGTAGCGCCGCAACAAAGATAGCTACATACATACGTACATCTATAATTGGAAGGAAAACACGCTGTTCGAAGTTCAATTTGGTTTATTCAACTTTATGTCGTGTATAAGTATACATATGTACATACATATATGTATATACCATACTTATCGAGTATCTGTCTGGGCAGATATGTATGCAAGTGTATAAAAGGAAAACGTATAAAAAAAAACCCAAAGAGTTACACTTTTTGAAAGTAGTAGTAGTACGTACATTGGAGCTAGTACATCAGTGAAATGTTAAATACATATTTTTGGTAAATGTATACATATATATATACTCATTTATATATATATATATATATGTGTGTGTGTATACGTAATACTCGCCGTATTGTTGCTAAGTTAAACTAATAAGTATATCTTGTTCTTTGTTCCGTTTCAAATCAATACTTTTCAGAAACAATTTTTGTTTTTAAACATTTGTGAGAGAGAGAGTGTGTGTGTGTATATATGTGTGTGTGTGTGTGTAAGTATTGCTTGAATTCCAGAGTTTGGCGGTAACTACACGTGTATATATGTATGTATGTCCTTATATATAATCAGTTTTAACTGAAACATTATAAAGCTAGGCATCTTACATATGCTAAGTACTTGTAATTACTACATAAGAACTAAAATTGTTCAAAAACAAATAAACACAAAAATAAATTCAAATTGATAAGAATTCATGCGTTTGGTTTGAACAAAAACTTATATTGAAACATTTTGATAGGTGCGATACGTTTGTTTTTATTTCGTTTGTATTTATTGCTTGTAATTTGTTAAAAAATTTTCCTATCTCATGTTATGTTCTTTTTTTGAATTAGTTTCATTTGTTGTGTTCAGTTTGCTGTCTCACTTATTTTTCAAATAGATATCACATAAAGTTTTGCTTCTTGTTGCTCTACTGCGGATTTAAAGGTTTGTCCATCTTTAACGTACAGTTTTTGTTTTCATCTTTAGTTCAGTTATCGGATACTGTTTAGAATTCAGTTGAATGTGTGCGTTTCACATAGTTCTCAATGAATAAAATGTTCGGTTTTTGGTTTATAAGTACCACCTACATATTATATACATACAGTACGGAATACAACGTTATATAGTTAAGGCTACTTGAATACGTTATGTATATTGTAGGTTGTGTAGGTGAGTATGTGTGTGTGTGTGTGTGTGTGTGTGTAGAAGTAGTAGTTTCTATATTTTTGCTTGTTTAACTGTTGCGCATGTGCCAGTGAGTTTTGTCTTTGTTTTAGTATTCAAATTTCGCTTGTTGCCATTGAATTCTGAGTCTAGGTACTTTTTGGTTTACGTTCTTGTTTTGTTTTGTGTTTGTTATTTCGAAATGATTTGCATTGCAGTCGACAATGAATTAACTTATATTTAATTAAATCTTTATTAGTTTTATTTGCTCTTGAGTTTGTTGTCTAATTGTCATTTCAAATAAAGACTTCAAAGCGATCACAACGGTTTATTTCACAGATGCGTGTGGGCACATTTCAAAAACGCCCATAGAAATACGTTTTTTTTCGTATTTTGTTTTGTTTTTATGTCTTAGAACAAATTTGTAGATGCCTTTGTTTGCTATTGTTTTCGTACAGGTGCCGAATTGTAATTTCTTTGTTTGGCTCTTTAAACTTGTATATAAATGTAAAGTACTTACTCAAATTTGACTTAATGCAGTCGAATATGTTGTTGTATTTATTGTTCGGTTTTTTTTCTTCGTTCAGGCGCTTTATAGTAAGTTCTAGTATATATGTATGTGTATGCCTGGGTGAGTGTGTGTGTGTGTGTGTAAGTGTATGTGTGTTGTGTGTGTATGGCACATTGGGAGTTCTTAGCTGTATAAATTAAGTGTTTTGTACGCCTTATTGTGTCCTCATACACATATATGATTTTCTTATATTTTGGTTGCCTATTTTTGATTTTGCTTTTCAATTAGACAAAATGTCACAGTATTTTGGGCAGTTCTCTTGAATATGTTAAAACACAAATCCGAATGTTGTTGCGATTGTTTGTTCGTGTATTAACTTATTGTTAGTTTGGACTATTTGTATTTAGTTTCGTTTAGATTAACAATTTGATCTAAATGCGATTTGTTTTGCTTTTGCTTTGATTCAGTACTTTTAAGACGAATTTGCTCGTATTTAATATGTATGTTAAGTTAAAATTAAAGATTGACTAACATTTTGTTTGTAAGGCAATTTGTTTAGGTTTTCGCTTTGCTTCAGATTCACTTGTATTGTATTTTTAATCCAAATTTAATTTAGATTCAGTTCGTTCGTTATCGTTTTATAAATCATAATAACGGTTTAATTTTTTTAATACGCCTAATAGCATTTAAATTTATGTGCGTACAGCTATCGTTACAAAATCGGGGTTATATAAATTGAGAAAAATACTTCTATGTACTCATGTATGTCTGGGTGTGTGTGTGGGTGTGTGTGTGGGTGTGTGTGTGGGTGGGTGTGTGTGTGGGTGGGTGTGTGTGTTTGTTTGTGTCGGTATATGAATGCAGCTTAATGGCTATTTAGAGTATGCATATTCATATGTGAATTTGTATATAATTAATAAACATTAGTGGTGCTGTGGGTGTGTGTGTGTGTGTGTGTGCAATGGGGCGCACGACCACCAATGCATGCGAATGTTTGTTCGTGTGTATGTGTGTTTCAGAGTAACGAGATAGAGAAAGAGAAAGCGAGTTAGATATTAAAAGAAAATATAATAATAATGACATAGAAGCTAGAAGCTAGAAGAGAGAGAGAGAGAGAGAGAGACCACCAACAGATCCAGTCTGTTTTGTAATGCTCTTTGGTTACTGACTGACATGCTTAAAAGAACTTGTCGTGCAAAAATGCGTTAATCACACGCGGCATCTTGTCGGATAGGCAGCACAGCTCCATGATGTGTTCATTGCATATTTCATTGTAGTTCATTGAAGGCTTGTTGCGTAGCAAGCTTACGATTATGAATCTGCGAATAATGAAACAGTTAGACGTAATACCCAGACTTAATAGCCTAGCATATAGTGAATTGGGCATAGTGAAAGCATAACTTATATAACTCTCTGCTGGGGCAACTAAATCCAAAAGAATAATTACTTTGCATTCACTTTGCGCTGTTTGCGATACTCGTCGAGACGTTGGCCCAGTTTAAATGAGCATTGGTTGACATTTCCACGAGTGGCGCTCGGAACCAACACCAAAAACACATCATACGTTTTCTCCACATCCGCTACAGCATTGTCGATAACATCCGTGAGAAATTGTTTGATTTTGGTAACCTTTTGCTCTTCACACTGTGCTTTGGCGTCATCAACCATCATCGAGGGCAGCCACTTTACATCAATGAGTCCACGGCCATTATCATGCCACATGCGTACGCTCACTTTGGGATCGCACTTAAAGTAGCCAAAGGCAATCGCGACTATGGCATCGAGATAATTGATTGAACGCAAACATCCATGGAGCGATTCTATAATGCAAATTGGGCGTTAGCTAAAACAAATGTGGTTACAGTGACCGCTTGCAAATTGGAATGCATTATATCTATAGATGATTCTAAATTGGAGATATTCATCATTTCTGGATGGACATCCAGATTTCCATAGCTAACAAATTAACGATTGTAATATGCAAAATGCTGAATACATGTATTGCTAGAAGCCCGTATTATGGAGTTATCGAAAATAACATTTTCAAAAGTGTTGACAACCCAAATATAAAAGTTAATTTTGCTAAAAAGCACTAAAAGTTGTTTTTAGAGCAAATCGTGCTATGGGGACAAACAATTCGAGTAGTGGAGTTGAAGTTACAAAAAAAGTGACTTATGGAAGTTCGACTGTATACAATGCATTGAAAATTGTTGTGATTTGTGGACTTTGTGAGTTTGTGGAAGTTATAATTTGCTAGCGACCACTGTACAATGTTATAATATACATACTGCCCACGTAGTTCATCTCCAGATTTAAAGTAATGTGGAGACGAAAGTCTAAAGCTTTGTTGGCACCGAACGATTGTTTGTAAAGGGCCTGCATAGGGGTCAGTAGCTCAAAGTACTCGGACTCTGTCTCGGCAACGCGTCTCGGAATCTGCTGGCGAAAGTAACGTATTGAGGGAAGATGATGATAATAATAACGAATGCATAATCATAGTATACAAACCAACCTTTTTTTTTAGCTTTGTTCCGCTAGCTTGCTGCAGCAGCAGACGAATGGGTGCCACATTGGCTTCCCCGTATTTGAACTTCCTGAAGAAAAGGGTAGAATAATGGTTGTAGCCGCTTGTGTTGGTCCTAAAGATCCGCATCAGTTTAGGCCAGCACTGCAGCAGCTGCTCGGAACTCATTTGGGCACTCAGATATGCGGCCATTTTCGAGTTGGTCATGAAATGACGCGGTACATACTCATACGCAAGCGACTCCCGAATAATAATTCTAAGCGCCAAGACGGGATCGTCTGTCTGACGCAAATTTGCAATGGCAAGAATCAGTGACTTGTATTTGAGCAGCGGTGCCATATAATCGGGCCACCCATCCATCTGCCCAAGAGGCGCCGACAGCAGACGCAATGCGGCCATGGTTTCCGCATTGAAGTGAGCCTTGCTGTAATGGCAGCGATGTAACAGTTCGTGGTGCTTATCAAAGTCGCAGTCGTGCTGCGACCACAAGTGCAGCAGGCCATCGTCGGACTGGTGGCTGTACCACTCCAGGATAGCTTTGCGTACGGTGCGATTGAATGGCGGTGAGCGTTTCATCAGCTTCATTAAGCGCTTCACAAAATTTACGAAAATAAACAGGTCCTTGTCGCTGCGTACCAGCTGGGGGAAGTGGCCGCGCATTACTGTACGTTTCTTCTCATCGATGGACGAGGAGGACAGGCAGATGGCCAGGACAAGCAGCGCGTCATCGTTGCGCGGCAACGGCGTGTCGTTGCTTGGGGAGAGCACGCTGCTCAGGCACTCGACCAGCTCCACCACGCTCACCTGGTTGCACAGTGCAAGCAGTTTCTTGTAAGGAATGTTAAAGGACAGGTCAAAGGGGGTGTCCACATAAACGGGTACCTCATGTGCGCCGATGTAGCAGAAACGGCGCAGCTTCTGAATAGCCGAAATGCCCAATTCTACTTAAATGCAAAAATGTATTATTTACACATGTAACTAAATGCAAATGGCATACATACTGGAGATCTCGTTTTCTGGCTCCGGTGCCAATTCTAATATCGAATTTGCATCAGCAGCAACCTCCGCTGTTGGCAAGCTTCTCTCCATTGCGCGAGTCACTGCACCCTCCGGGAACGTTGAAATGATGATGTGCACTTTCTACCCACTGGGATTCACAAAGCAAGAGCACGCCACTTAAAAAGCATTGAAATTTTAAAAGCATTTACAGAGAGCAACTATAATTGTAACTTGACAAGTATGAGCGTATGAGCGCATGTAATCGATGAGGCTTTTTCATCGTTGCTCGGGAACTATCGATGGGTGACATGCGCCACGATACCTCGATTATTTATTGTCGTTTAAGAATGCGCAATTTGTTTGAATTAAAAAAGCTATCCACACATTTATGCATGGGTACATACATATGTATGTATGTAAATGCAAATGGCACTATTCTTATCGCATGTTATAAATTGTGTACGATTTGTGGTATAAATTAATTTTTAAACATGCCAACTGTTAGACATGAAAAGGAACCAATTATTGTAAATGCACAATACAAATAACAATTTTGCGGTTATTATAGTCACATATGTATGTAGGTCAGTTGTGACATTCAAATTATTAGTTTAGTTTCTTTCTTTGCTTGCCTGTCAAGCACACTTTAACTTAAAAATGCAAAATGTTTTTTTCTAGCAGCCAACAAATCCAGGCGCTGGTTGAAACCCAAAAACTAAGTCTTGACAAAGCTGCGTAATGTCAACTTCTATACACATTTGTATGTGAGTGTGTGTAAGTGTATGTGAGTGTGCAATTGTGATGTTAAGTCTGTATTTCTTGTATCTTCCGTTAGACATGAACATTTTCAAATTATGGGATATACAAGTGTGTGTGTAAAACGCTATTGAGGTTATGATGGACTCACGTGGCAGTTGTCAAATACAATTTCGAAATACACCTTGGTTGCGTCTACGCTTGTCTAAAAACACAATTGCACATTTCAATACATACAAGTATATGTACGTATGTACGCAAATGTGCAATTGTGTTTTAATGACTGTATTTCCTGTATGTTCCGTTAGACATAAGAATTGAAAAATACATATGTACATACATACATACATAATGTAAGTCTCTATTAAGGTTATGATTTGCCAAACATGTGGCAGTTGTAAAATAAAAATCCTAAATACACCTTGGTTGTGTCTTCAACTTTACTTCAAAATACTTTACCTGGTCTATGCAATACGTGTTTTCGTAACCAACAAATCCCGTGCGCTGATAGAGGCCCAAAAGACTTGGAAAAATGTGTGTAATACCAGATATTATATACACGCAGATATGTAAATGTGCAATTGTGATTTGAAGCCTATGTATTCCGTATCTTCCTGTTGTTAGATGTATTTATTTGCATTGATTTTTTGATTGATTAGAAAAACCTTAAACAGCATGTGCTGCCTTCAATAACTGAAACATTTCTGCTGTCCTGCAACGGGACTCACCAGCTGACAGTAACTGCGATAGACACACACTAATCGCGTTCGCAGATCCCAGATCTGATTTTACATATCGATAGCATGACTTAATGTTAACGATAGTGCCAATCGATACAAAGTGAGCACCAATCTACCTGCATTGTTTTGCCGGCGCGAGTGTTGGAACGTGTTACGATTGTTTGTTTTCATTTGCATTGTTTGTCGCACGAACAGTTTTCGCACATTGGCAACAGCCATGTTGCGCACGCATCTCTTGCAGCACGTGTGCTTGCGTCACGCGCTGCGTGCGGCGGTCACAACAGCAGCGCCAGCGACGCACGGAAGCCTGCGTTATGCAATGCCGGCAAGCAGGATGACGCCTGCTAGAATCCACGCGATTATGCCAGCTGCTGCGGCCAGCTACTCGACAGGAGCAGTAGGCGTTGGCGCAGGCGTAAAACAAGAGAGGCGCACGCAACGCAAACCGGGTGAGGCAGCCGGCGTCAACGTCAATGTCGATGAACTGTGGACGCAACTGGAGCAGCACTATCAGCAGCACAGCCTTATCCGCCACGAGCACTGCGAGCGACTGCTGCAGCAGCTGGAGTCCAAACAGCAGCAGCAGCAGCAGACACTCAACGCGGAACAGCTGCACTTCCTACTCGGCGCTTGTGTGCCGGAGTTGCTGCCTGTGCTGAGTGGCGATGAGCGACTGGCGCTGTTCCGGCGCTTCTGGAAACAGCTTCTGCGCGTGGAGCAGCCGACGCTGTCGCACTACTACACGCATCTGCAGATGCTGCAGCACAATCAGCTGCCGCTCGAAGATCATCGGGCGCTGCTCGCCGAGATTGCCGCCTACAATGGCCCACCAGATGCAGAGCTCTACGGTGCCCTGCTGGACGTGGCCGGCGCCAGTGGCAACATGCGTCAGGTCACCGCGCTGCTGGGCGAAATGCGGGAGTGTAGCTTTCCGCTCGCCGAGCGCAACTTTCACGCGCTGCTCTTGGGTCATGGACGCAGTGGAGATCTGCCCGGCGTTGAATCCGTGCTGAGCAGCATGCGTGCAGCGGGCATAGCCCCAAATGCTCATACCCAAGCCCTGTGCTTCATCGCCTACGTGGAGAATGCGCAGCTGGACAAAGCTCGCGAGCTGTTGCGTCTGCAGGCGGGCAACCTTAACGCAACGCAGCTGCTGCAAATGCTGCGATCCGTGCTGGACACTAAACCGGTGGACGCTCAACTGATGCACCAGCTGGTGGCGCAGCTGTCGGCGGAGTATGTGCACGGCGTGGATGTGCCACCAGCTATAAACAGTCTCTGCATCCAACTGCTGCATCGCGACGGCGGACAGGCACAGTTGGTCACCCAGTTGATTGGACTGCTGCCGGCGCCGCGCTACAACGAGAACCAGAACATTGACGGCTATGCGTCACTGCTGCTGCAGGAGCTCTTCCGTGCACGCACGCCCCTCGTCCAGATGCTGCAGTTCGCCACCCAGCTGCGCGAGCGGGGCCAGAACCAGCGCGCCTTGGAGCTGCTTACGGAGCTGGCGTTGCGCCGTCAGCCGACCATAGCGCTGGGCTGCCTGGAGGCGCTGAGTGCCGCAGGCGAGCCACTGCGTCCACACTACTTCTGGCCATTGCTGCTGCAGCGACACAAGCGCGAGGGCGAGAGCGGTCTGCTCCGCCTGCTGGCCGAGATGCAGCGCCTGCGCGTCGAGTGCGACGAGGCGACGCTGCGTCATTATGTGCTGCCTCATCTGTGGCAGACGCTGCAGCAGCCACAGCAGGCGCTGCAGCAACTCGATGCGATTGGCGTGCGTCCCTCCCAGTCACTGATCCATGTGATCAGCCAGCTGCTGCAGCAGCAGCAACTAGACGCCGCCCTGGACCTACTGCAGCGCTATCCGACTCGATTGGAGCTATCGCAGCTGCTGCAGCCGCTCGCCTCCCTGGCGGTTCATGTGCGCGCCAACAAGCGGTACGCTCAGTTCGCCAAGCTGGCGCAGGCGCTCCAGCAGCGCTCGCTGCAGCGCCACGAAGACTTCATTGGCGCTTTGCTGCTGCAGATGTGTGCACCGCAAGCGCGACTGCGCCACGAGCCGGCTGCTCTGCTTCGCTTTCTGCACGAGCTGCAGCGACTACAGCTGCAACTGTCCCCGGCAGCAGGGGAGGCACTGCTCGGCATCTGCACTTCTGCCGACTGCGATGCGGACACGCGACAGTCGCTAGCAAAGACGCTGCAGCAGTTGTGCAACACTGAGCTGCAGCTGCAGCTGCCGCAGTCCGTGGATGCCTCGTTGACCGCCGGCGGCTTCATCAAGCATCCGCGGGACATGACGCGCGACGAGCTGGAGTGCCACCTCATCGAGCTGGAGGCCAAGCAGCTGAACACGCGCGGCGTTCTGCGGCGCCTGCTGCAGCTCAGCGTGCGCGATGGCCGTCTGGAGCGTGCTGTCGAGCTGCAGGCCAAGTGCGAGGCGCTGCAAGTGCAGAACAGTCCCGGCATGCTCGCCGCCATCTTCGATCTGCACATCAAGCGGAAGGATCTGCAGCGTGCCCAGCAGAGCCTGCAGCGTTTGCAGCAAAACTATCCGGGTGAGCTAATAATCAAGTTGGACTATTCTTTAAAACGCTTGCGTTTCCAATGTACATTTTTGAGTAGAACTTAGTTATTAGATCTAGAAGATGATTTATTTCAGTAAAGCATAGTTATGGTTACAAACTGTTTACATAAAAGGCTCTGTGAAGAAACTTGCCATGTGAGAAACGAATTTCAATTAGACAACAAGGGAAATTGACGTGGCTTATAGGACTTATCAGCTGGTTGAGAAGCTGATTAGGAACTTGATAATAACTTAATAATAGTCATATTTTGTTAGTCAAGTTTAACTAATGGATTAATAAAGGCCAATTTAAACAACCAAGTTTTTCTACATAAATATGTAATTATTTTTCGATAATATGCTAATTACTATCGATTATAATCGCATGGGCTATTGATAGCTAATATTCATTTCAAATGATGTAAATAATAGTCACTTTTTTAACTGTTCTTAAAATTGAAGACTACAATAAATTCTTCGAGAGTGTGCACTGTATATATTTTAGCTGATATTTAGGGCTTTGTTTCTTTCAAATATGTACATATATTTAGTTTTATAAAATCGATTACATTCTTGCTAAACGTATCGCGTTTCTTGGCACATTGCAGGCTTCCAGGTGGACGAGCACAAGATGATCGACTATGCCGCACTCCTCGTGCACGAGCAGCAGCTGGATGCCGCCAAGGAGCTGTTGCAGCAGCGTGCCGCACAGCACAAAGTCAACGGCGGCGACTATGTGATCAAGAATGTGTGGCAGCTGCTCAACAATGTGGCCCAAATGGCAGTGAAGACTGCAGCGACTCCAACAACTCCGTCTGATTCAGATACCCGACCCACGCGCAGTCTCACCTTTGAAATGTACGAGTTTGTGCGCAAGCTGGGCTACTGCCAGGCGCACAATGCACTCCTGGGCCCCGTGGTGCGCGAGTGGTTGCTGCGCGGCGACATCGACGAGGCAGTGGCCGAGTTCCAGCGCCTGGCTGGGCGGTTCAAGCACACGCCGCTGCAGTTCGAGCTGCTGTCGCTGCTGGTGAAACTGAGCAATGGCGATGAGACGCAGTTGGCGCGCTTCGCGGGCTCAACCAAGGAGTCGGCACAGCAGCATCTGGCCACGGTGACGGCGACTGTGAGTCGCGTCCATGGAGCGGCCAATATGAATAGCGCCCTGCTGCTGGCGCTGGCCGAATCGGGCACTGAGACGCAGCTGCGTCGCCTGATCATCAATCCGGAGTTTCGGCTCAATCACGACCTGCTGCTGAAGAACTGCGAGCATCTGGGGCAGGAGGGCGCCGTTCGCACGCTGCTCCGCTTGGCGCGTGGTGTACGGGGACTGCAGCGTACCATCGACGAGCAGCGCATCTACGACATGCTTCTGGCCCAGTTTGCCAAGAGCAACAACTACGAGGGCGCCCTGGATCTGTATGAGCGCCTGCAGGCCGACGATGAGCTGAAGGTCTCGCTGGAGTTTGTGCGCAATCTGGTGACGCTGCTGCAGCTCAACAACGTGGAGATTCCCAGCAGCATTGCGATGCGTGCTCAGATTAGATAGATAGCAATATGTAACTGTTACTTTTTTTGTATGCATCATAAGTACGTAAATATACACTGTTCATATTTATAAACTTGCATTTGTGCTTAAGAATGTGTTTGCAGTCTGTAATTTGAATAAGTCCAGCTATCAACTGAAAAGTAAAAAACATTAAATGTTATACATTCGTTAACTAATTGAAAATTGAGATGTGCAACATTTTATGGACTTTAATTTGTAAGTTTGCCAAAAATAAATCGGTTTTAATGCTGAACGATTTTGTGTCTCAATTGATTTTATACATATATTCTTAATAATATAACTTATAGAAAAATAACCGATTCTACAGTGCAATTTGAAAGAAAAGAGACAAAATCTTCAAATCGTTCACCTTGGGTGAATGCGTATCATATATAATATTAACAGAGTCCAGTTCTGAATGTGAAAGCAGCGTTTCAATCAGTTTGGGCAAATAGCAAGTGGGTTAAGTCCCCCAAGCCCACATTTTCGAAAGTAGAAGGAATCATCTCATTGATATTTTAAATCGAAGGTTTACTGTAATCCCTCTTCAGCACTTAGCACAATATACCTGATTGCTTGCCAATAATACTTAAGGCCAACCAAAAATATTCATATTCACATTTAACGTAGCAAATGCAAATATTCTTGGTTTACCTTCACTGCAGTGGCACCCTGTATTTTTTCGAGCGGGAGTTCGAGTTTCTAATGAAAAATTGCCGACTATTGGCAGCGCTGCTTGCCTTGTGTGTATGTATGCGTGTGTCTTCGCTTCTTTTTGGCAATTCTACGAATTGACAGTACAGAATGTTAATTGAAAGTGAAATGCAGCCAATTGTGGATTAAGCCTGAGACGAGACGCCCTTAATCAGCCTAATCAGATTGCTTCCTGTCGATTGACGCATCAATTATAAATTGCAGTGTAAAGCGTCGGCGCGAAATACTAAGTTTGTGTTATCAGCTTAATGGGCCGCACTGTTAGCGTTTCGCATTTGAAAGTCGAGTTGTTTTTATGCTAATAGCTTGAGCACCTGCTCCTGCCAAAATGTCACATTCCACCGAAGAGGTGTCGGAAACGGAAGCGTCGATGGAGGTGCACGGGTTTTCGAAAGCCAAATCGTCGCTGACATCCTGGCTAAGTTTCCGTCGGATATTAACGCTATCTCCGCTGAGCGAGCGTGCCGAGAATATGGAGATTCAATCGATGCGGCAGGTGGGCCACAAGTGCTATATCTATATATACATATGTATATCACTAATATATACATTTATAGTGCTGCGCGTTCGTTTTGAAACTGAGACGCTCCGAGCTGAACACCGAAGAGCTGGCCACACTGCAGATCCTTGCCAGCATTATCTACCTGATGCCCGGCAAGTCGCCCCTGAAGCGCCGCTCCCGCGAGTCCCTGCTGCTCAGCTCGTTCAGCAATACTGGCTCGCCGGAGCCGATGCTGGTGCACTACTTCACCGAGCACCTGCTGGAGCACTTCAACATGCGGCTCCACTCGCACACTACGTACATCATTCTGATATCCCGATTCATAGCCAGCGGGTGCGCCATGGGCCAAGCGGTGGCCGTCTGTCTCATGTGGAGCATTATCTCTGGCTGCGCTGGCGGCAGCTATCAAATCCACGAGCACCACGATGTAAGTGTGCCCCTGGTGTCTGAATCAATCAATCAATCAATCAATCACTCAATCACTCAATCACTTGAGCACTCTGTCTTTGTAGCTTTGTCGTGAAGCATCCAAATCGAAAATGATGTTCATCCGTGTATGTCCGTCTCTTTGTCTACTTCTGGGCAATCAGCACTATATGCTATAGAGCAACTCTTCATTTGTCAGTGTCTTAACAATATTATTGTTTTCCAGCCAATACTGACCAACCAAATGTACGCAACATACTTTGCCAAGTATGTATTAACATCGTCTTACTATATCTGTTATAACAACAATTTGCCAAAATGGAAGACATAGATTGGCAGAGCATAAATTATCACAATATACCCACATGTGTCAGTGTAGGAAAGTCCACTTAAAACATTGATAAGGTGGTCGAAGATTTCACGTCCTTGTAGACATCAGCTATATAATATAGCATACCGATGTTGATCATATTTTGGCAATATGTAAGCAGCATAATGACACTCCAATTTCCTAATTTAGATCGAGATATTTTAGAAAACAAGAAAGAACTAGTCTTACGACTGATTGTTGCTATGACTGCTATATGATATAGTTGTCCGATCTGACCGACTTTGACAATAACACTGCACATAATCGAAATGGTTTGCATAGAAATATACAGATCGTAGAGCTAGTGCAACAGACATGATGCTGATCGGGAATATATAGTATACGACTGTATTTTCACGCCCTCTATGCTTACAATTATATTTATATCTGGGCAGTCCCAAAGTAACAGCATACTTAACTTTCTTATCCCCCCAGCTAAGTGAGCTGTGCAGAATTCTGGACGAGATGCCCTTTGGGCGTCTGCACGCGAAACGCATTTGTCTGCTGCTGGAGGCAGTTGGCCTCCTGCTGCACTTTATGCTGTGCGGCAAGTGGCTGCCGAAGTTCCTCGCCTCCGGCTATGCAGCCTTCTTCTTTCGCCTGCTGCCCGAGGACGCGCGCCGTCTGCAGGCCAGGATTGAGCACGTCCTTAAGCTCTATGTGGCGCGCAAGTCGGCCGGCGCGAAGCGTGTCCTGAATGCGGCCAAGGATCTGCTCGCATCGCTGGAGTATCTGACTGTGAACGAGGCGGAGTGGTGACCCGCCTGTCGCGGCGGCTGCGTTGGAAAGGACGAGAGACAGGACTTGCGGTGTGTTTTGGGTCAAGTTGACAGTAAATAACATGAGTTTCGTTCATCAGTTTGACATGTGTTTGATTAGCAATTTAATAAACATCGACAAGGCCTTGCAGCCGTTTCAAATCTCTCAGTTTCTATTCCGAAAAAAACAAATCTACCTCTAATAAGTATTCGAATACATAGCTAAGACTATTTAACCAAACGTGCTCATTTAGTGACCATCTAGGGAAGCACGCAGTAGAGATTCACTTTCGGTGGAATTGGATATCCTTTGAGACATCATAACAAGTACACGCAACATGGACTGCCAGGACAACGATCCGGCAGAGGAGCCAACCACAGATGTGGCGAAGATCCCCACAAACACATCAATGACAGCGACATCGCCATCCATCGACGACCTCTTTGATCTTCTTGGGGAGAACCCCATCGGCGACACTCACGAGCCGCAAGCCACTCCCAGTGAGCAGACTATATCCCTTAGCGAGAGCGAGGAGCCCATGGCCAGCTGCTCCTTCGCCCTTTCCTCGGTCTCGACCGCAGTCTCGGTCTCGACCTTGCTCTCGATCGGAGTCGCTAGCAACGAAAGCAGCAACGAGAGCAGCAACAGCCTGGTGGCTGTCGTCCAGCGCAGCGAGTTCGCCAAGCTGCTGATGCGCCTGGGCGAGGAGGGCGACGGCGACGCTAACCAGATCGTCATGGAGCTGCTCAACTCGAAGAAGCAGGCGGAGAGGGCCACCTCGGTGATCGAGCGCGTCTCGGAGAACCTGATGCTCGTGCTGCGCACCCAGACTCTGGCCGAGGCGGGCATTATAACGGGCAACGAGCGCTACCGCTCCTTCAAGTCGGTGCTACAGAACTACGCCAAGCTGTACGCGGCCAAGCGGTTCATCGAGAAGCTGCCCATGCTGGGACTGTCGCCACAGTCGAGCCAGGATCAGAATGCCAACGAGAAGACAGTGGCCCGCATGGTGGCCGACGAGGTGCTGCAGATACCCGAGCTACTGCGCCAGCTCTGGGCCTCGCTTGAGAAGATGGAGTTCTTCAACGAGGACACTGCCTACAAGGTCTACTTGGAGGCGCGCCGCCATCCCCAGGCAAAGATTCTCCGTGAACTGATGCTCACTCGCATATCGCGCGTTTACCTTTGCATTGTGAGCTCTGCATCCTTTCTCGACTTCTCCGAGCACGAGCTGACTCACGTGCTCAACAACTGCTACCTCAGCGTCAACTCTGAGATTGAGGTGGGTATAGATGATCGAAGATTGCGACGATAGTCTCGTCTCTATCTCTCTGTTGTCTCTATATTTAGATATTCCTCTCGGTCATCCTCTGGCTGGAGCACAATTGGTACGAGCGCAAGAACTGCGCAGAGCGGGTCTTGGGTGGGGTCCGATTTGGCCTGATGCCCACCTGGTACCTCTATACTTTGGATAGAACTAATCGCTGCAACCACTTTGCCAAGGTCATCTACAGTAAGGGTGTGCAAGCCCTCTTGGAAAAGGGTCTAGAGTAAGTGGACCTTAAGCCCAATCACCTGACCATCTATTCCAATGCTTATTGAGTTGCTTACTAATTCACAGAGAAGTCTTGGCCTTGCGTTGCAAGAACTCTCGCAATCCCGGTAACAGTGATGTGAAGATGCCCTTGCCCCGTGACTGGGTTGCCGATCCCGAGTGTGGCCACCATCACAAGTGCCATTGCGAGCAGTTCATCTATCCGACATATGACGTATTCAAGGACTATTTGGCCAGGATCATACGCTCCGCTCCGAACTACTGGCGCACCCTTCGGCCTGCTCAGGAGGTGTACCGCAAGGAACTCAAGTGCTGTGCTCTCCCCTACCAGACACAGCAAACAACCTAGCCGCGTCGCTGACATCAGTTGTCTCACTCTCTCTCTCTCTCTCTCTCTACACAAATCAAAAGCGCTCCCAAATTATTTGTTTTATCTGTTCTGGCCTGCCTATCTGCAAATCATTTTAAGTCTTTAATAAATGTTTGAAAATGCCGAGACTGTGTTTTTGTTGCACTTCTCGAAGGCAGAAAGGAAATATTTATCTTATAAAATGTGTGGAATGGTGAAAATAAAAATGCCGATCTAATTAATTAAAAGGAATTTTCTGTTCAAAGGTTGAATGGAATAATTGGTGAGACAGCAATAGACTTTAAGGGCAATGAATATACATGGAATGGACAATTTGTAAAAACTATAAATGACCCAATTAATTGGACTAGGGAAAACCCAGAACAAACAAGTGCGGAAGCATTATCTTCAGCATGTCGAAAATTGTATACTCTTTTTCGAGTCTGTGGACTTTTGGTAACCTGGAAATTCCCTTTGAAAACTTTAAGCTCACATAACTTTGCCTTAACTTAACCGATTTTAAAGCTCGAGTAAGCTTGATTCCTTACTGAGCTCCACACAATGGAAAGTTAAATCCTTAAAAACGTCTGTGTTTATAACCCGATCTTATTGAAATTTTTTGGGCACAAGCTTTGCAATAAAATGTGTGACCAAATCAAATTGCAAGGTCATAACTGGTATCCAAAAAGTGAAATATTTGTAACATGTGTATGCTATTCAAGAATATACATGTCAAATTTAAGGAATCCAGCTCTTAAAACTTTTAAGTTATGACCAAAAAACGCAGGTCTGAAATCGAAATTTATCGCTATCTTTTGAGTTATTGATAAAATGAAATAAACTTGATCTGTCCCGGACCTACGAGAACTTATATTCCAAATATGAAGTCTATAGCTCTTGTAGTCTCACAGACAGACAGACGGACATGACTAAATCGACTCGGCTGTTGATACTGATCAAGAATATGTATACTTTATATGGGCGGAGATGCTTCCTTATGCCTGTTACATACTTTTGCACAAAACCATAATACCCTTTTTACCCATTTTTAATGGGTTCAGGGTATAAAAAGAGTCTCTAACAAAAATTTTAGTTTGTAACGTGCTTTTTGGGACCTTGGAAAACTTCAAAAACTCACATAACTTTTCCAAAACTCAACTAATTTTTTTCGTACAAAAAATATTAAATTTTGCATATCTTCGCTATTGACGACTATCTATTTTAAAGATTTGTGACTTATAAGGATGTTAGGCCAATACACACTTGAATATACTACACTACATTGCCTTTCAGAACATTCTCTGAAATGGAGTAAGTCAAATGCAACCAATCCAAACCGTATTCCAACCTTTATTAAAGACTTAAAATGATTTGCAGATAGGCAGGCCAGAACAGATAAAACAAATAATTTGGGAGCGCTTTTGATTTGTGTAGAGAGAGAGAGAGAGAGAGATGAGACAACTGATGTCAGCGACGCGGCTAGGTTGTTTGCTGTGTCTGGTAGGGGAGAGCACAGCACTTGAGTTCCTTGCGGTACACCTCCTGAGCAGGCCGAAGGGTGCGCCAGTAGTTCGGAGCGGAGCGTATGATCCTGGCCAAATAGTCCTTGAATACGTCATATGTCGGATAGATGAACTGCTCGCAATGGCACTTGTGATGGTGGCCACACTCGGGATCGGCAACCCAGTCACGGGGCAAGGGCATCTTCACATCACTGTTTCCGGGATTGCGAGAGTTCTTGCAACGCAAGGCCAAGGCTTCTCTGTGAATTAGTAAACAACTCAATGAGCATTGGAATAGATGGTCAGGTGATTGGGCTTAAGGTCCACTTACTCTAGACCCTTTTTCAAGAGGGTTTGCACACCCTTACTGTAGATGACCTTGGCAAAGTGTTTGCAGCGATTAGTTCTATCCAAAGTATAGAGGTACCAGGTGGGCATCAGGCCAAATCGGACCCCAGTCAACACCCGCTCTGCGCAGTTCTTGCGCTCGTACCAATTGTGCTCCAGCCAGAGGATGACCGAAAGGAATATCTAAGTATAGAGACAACAGAGAGATAGAGACGAGACTATCATCGCAATCTTCGATCATCTATACCCACCTCAATCTCAGAGTTGACGCTGAGGTAGCAGTTGTTGAGCACGTGAGTCAGCTCGTGCTCGGAGAAGTCGAGAAAGGATGCAGAGCTCACAATGCAAAGGTAAACGCGCGATATGCGAGTGAGCATCAGTTCACGGAGAATCTTTGCCTGGGGATGGCGGCGCGCCTCCAAGTAGACCTTGTAGGCAGTGTCCTCGTTGAAGAACTCCATCTTCTCAAGCGAGGCCCAGAGCTGGCGCAGTAGCTCGGGTATCTGCAGCACCTCGTCGGCCACCATGCGGGCCACTGTCTTCTCGTTGGCATTCTGATCCTGGCTCGACTGTGGCGACAGTCCCAGCATGGGCAGCTTCTCGATGAACCGCTTGGCCGCGTACAGCTTGGCGTAGTTCTGTAGCACCGACTTGAAGGAGCGGTAGCGCTCGTTGCCCGTTATAATGCCCGCCTCGGCCAGAGTCTGGGTGCGCAGCACGAGCATCAGGTTCTCCGAGACGCGCTCGATCACCGAGGTGGCCCTCTCCGCCTGCTTCTTCGAGTTGAGCAGCTCCATGACGATCTGGTTAGCGTCGCCGTCGCCCTCCTCGCCCAGGCGCATCAGCAGCTTGGCGAACTCGCTGCGCTGGACGACAGCCACCAGGCTGTTGCTGCTCTCGTTGCTGCTTTCGTTGCTAGCGACTCCGATCGAGAGCAAGGTCGAGACCGAGACTGCGGTCGAGACCGAGGGAAGGGCGAAGGAGCAGCTGGCCATGGGCTCCTCGCTCTCGCTAAGGGTTATAGTCTGCTCACTGGGACTGGCTTGCGGCTCGTGTCTGTCGCCACTGCAGACTTCGCGTATGAACTCAATGAGGTCCTCGTCGCTGCTGAACTCATCGATGGATGTCGCCAATGGCGTTGGTGTGTTTACTAAAGTCTTTTCATCGTCAGTGGTTGGTACTGTGTCAGGGTCTTTGCCCTGGCATTCCATGTTTTCGGATTTTAAAATGCTGACTCTAAGAATGTTTTGTCTTGACCGCGATAGCGATCGCTTATCTAGCACAAATGTGGAAGGTCTATAATTAGGCTATACTTACTTATTCGCTTGTGCACGAATACTGTGTGATTATTAGATTGCTTAAACTGACATTTGGTAAGGCAGAGCACAAGGGCTACTGAGGTTTTATGTTTATCACATTCATTAAACGGGTTACTAAATCTGCAATTTCAGCACTTCTACAATTATTTACTTTGTGAAAGGGCTTTTCACACGAGTCAATACTTGCGGGCAATAAAAAACCTTTCAAGATCTGGCTTGCAAGATATTGCTTCATATAAACAAGGCGTACAAGAAACTTTACAAAAGCGACATCCAACACTTTTTTTTTGTATTTTGAAGCACTGGTTCAACACAGTGTTGCAAAATAAACACCATCAAATTCTGAAAAACAAACCATGTAGGGACAATTTACCTTTTATTTATAATTTGCGATATTGTCGAACAATCTTAGGAGAAGTAGGATATAGCGATTGACGAAAATATCCAATTACAGCATTTAATTTTAACGGATTTTTTTACTTTTGTAAGCTCTTGCGTAAACAAAATCAAGCCAGTGTTGCATTGTGTAAAAAGTAATTTAAAAAACATCTAACCGGGTAGGTGTACCCACATTAGGACGGGAGGATTTATTAATTAATTAATTAATAAATAATCCAAGGCATCAAAATGCCATAACAATGCCGAATCTGATCTGATCACGGTTTCCATATTAAATTATCATTTAAAAAAATATTAAATAAAACACTCGAATCGAAAATTGTATCTTTGAAATAGTTTTAAAATATATTTTTTTAAAGTAATTGCGAAGTAATAATTCGCTGCTTTGTTGAAAAAGGTGTACACGTAATTGTAATAAATATAACATGTGTTTTTTTCGAATAGACTTAGTCTTAGAACACTGATATCAAAACCAATGCACGAATGACATCCAGAGGTAAGTTAGTGGCTTGAAGCCGGAATCGATCCGTCGAAAAATGTTCTTACCAACATATTGCACTTATACGCCTGCCGAACCGCTGCTGAGGCTGCCCTCGCTCATGTGGAATTGTATCAGGATGATCAAATACGTTGTTGTGGCACCAACAATCTGCAAAAGTTAGCAATAAGTCATTTTGTAAGAGCAAAGTACTTAAATGGAATTTCGGTTACGGTAACGGTTGGAAATAAAAGTAGTAGCTCAAACAATAATGATTTCATCTTTAGTCCATTCTATTTCTTAATGAATTGATTATAAATTGTACACCACAAAATAGTCGTTGTACAAATTGCACTGCAATTTCGGGAAATATTTTAGAATTTTGCTTGTACTTTTTTCTTACAATATGGGGTATGGAGAGATAACGTGAATTCGTAATTTAAATGTGCTTAATTTAAAAAAAAATTTAACTTTTTTGTAGCTTGAAAAATTAAGAAAAATTCTTCTTAAGTAGTTATGCCAACGAAATATTCGATTTGCATCTTGAATCATGAATTATTATAAGACTTATTCACTTCCCGCAGAGATCCAATAATATTATAAGTATAAACACGAATCTTAAGTGGTGTCACGGATAATTTTTCAATATGGCTTTTCGGCCTTGGAATCAGCTCCCGCATGGATTAAAGTAAGTGTTAGTGCACCTAAATTTCTTAACAAAGTACACATGAAGATCACACAATAAATACATTTAGTAGAAAGCATAAATAGGTAAATAAATAAATGAAATAAAATAAAATATTTCGCTTGTATACCCTGTTCCACTTACCGTATAGAGCAGCGTGCAGTCGACGTTGAAGAAACCAGCGGCGCTGAAGTGAAGTCGCTGATGGAGAAGCTGCAGCGAGAACTGAGTGATCTGTAAAAGAGTGGACGCTCATGGGAGGATAATGATAGGTAGAATATTGATCGACTCACCAGTGCATTCTGGCTGTCATTCTGCAGATCCACGCGGATGTGATGCAGACTCAGTGCCAAGCGCGTAGTCTGTAAAACCAACAAACAAAAACCAGTGAGGACGGATTATCTTGCCAGCGGGCCTAAGATCTTATACTCTGTGCGAATATGTAAGGCATAAGCCTATGCTGTAGAACTATCCACAAATGCTTACTGTTACTGCCAGTATACTTAGAATGACAAAACAAATTGATTTAGCCATATCCGTCTGTCTGTTTGTTCATATAATATTCATATAATATCAACTATCAAGGTTCGAAAAGAGTATAAGATTTTCGGCACGCCGAAGATAATCCTTTCCCACATGTTTTAAATTAGTTTATGAAGCAAATCTTGGCTATGACTCAATCGCCTCTTTCAACATTGATGAGCAATAAGGATATTCCACTGAACAAGGTAATTGAAGGCAGTAGCTTTAAAAACATGAGATATAGGGCCAAGACCGACTTTCAGTTGTATGGCAGCTATAAGATATAGTGGTCCGATACGGCCCATTCCGACAAATGTGATGTCCCTTTGAATAATAAGTCTCTGTGCCAAGTTTCATCGCGATACTTCAAAAACTGAGGGACTAGTTTGCATACATACAGACAGACGGACATGGCCAGTTATACAGATGTAGCTTCTAGGGGTATCCGATGCTTCCTTCTATGCATATGAATACACTATGCTTTTCGATTGTGATTTGTGTTGCAGCTAACGCCCAACTGCCACGCCCACATACTACTTACAAAGTATGCAGCACGCTCGCACATCAGGGCCAGGGCGAGCACGTTGCCCAGATGCGGGGCTGACCAAAGGGTGCTGCCCACGATCTGCAGGAAGTCATACGGCGAGGCTGCAAACAGGCGAAAGTTGAGGAATATCCAATAGCAGTTGGAGGTAATGGCCAGGAAGTCGTTGCCCAGATTGACCAGCATGGAGAGGCCGTAGCAGCGATTCAGGTGGGCGACCAGCAGCCAGAGTCGCTGATACAGCATCCGGGCAGCCAGCAGGCGTTGCATGCAGGCAGCTGCCTCCGCCTCCATTTGCAGCTGATCCTTGATGCACTTGCAGATGTTTGGCTGCTGCGGCAGTGCCTCGCTTAGCTGCAGTGACTCCAGCAGGCGCAGCAGCATCTCCAGCCGCTGATGCACAATTAGCACCGCCGTGTAGATCTGAAAGTAGCGCAGACCACAGACCATCAGCGGCAGCATATAGCACAGCCAGTAGATCGTAAAGTTGCCATTCGACGCCAGCATCTTGGTGAAGAGTATGAAGCCCTGGCTGACCACATAGCCGCACAGCATCCACATCGCCCGCCTCGTCATCTGCCGGCGCAGCTGGCCATTGTCCACCTCCAGCTGCAGTGCGCTGGCGAACTCGCGATCGATCTCGCGCACCTCGGCGAGGAAGCGACTCTGCGCCTGCCGCTGCCACAGCGCCTCCAGCAGGGCCGTGGCATGTGCCACCCGTATGCCCACCAGCTGTATGGAGTCCACTGTGTGTCCAATGTTGCTCGTCTCGTTCGCCTCAGCATTCGCATCCGCATCCGCATCGTCAGCGACATCGTCGGCTGGGCGAGTCTCGTTCAACAGGCCGTAGAACAAGTATCCGCTGGACAGGATGAGCACCACACAGCCGTAGAGCTCCAGCCAGCGGGAGCGGTGTAGCTGGCGTGTGGCTGTCGAGTCCAAGCGCCATTGCCACAGGTTGCACAGTTGACAGACGCGTTGAAGTGGCGCCAGTGCGTCCAGAATGTCCATGCCGAATGATTGAGTTGATGCGCACCGAGAGTGTCGCTTATATAGAAAGATAATGCGTAATCTTATCAGTTCATTACAATTAAATGCGCATCGATTACTATTGTTATTATCTGGAAATGCGAAGTCTTTTGGCAAACAATAAATATCCAAATTCGGCAGAAGGAGCATTAGTCTACACTCGAAAAAAAAGTAGAGAATGTATACTTCAATCCATTATCCGAATTCAAAGAACGGAATCCTCATTTCAAAAAGGTAATCCCGAATACATTTTCTAAAACGTTTTACACTCATTTTAAGTACAAAACTGCTTGAGTATTTAATAATTCCTCTAACAATAATGAGTCATTTTGGGATCGAGAACAATTTATAATTTTTTTTTACAAATATTCAAGAATGATCGTAAAACTGCAGAAATTCTACTCCGTTTGTACTTGAGATTAAAACGGAGAATTTTAAGATTCAATAATCTATAATTTTGCCATATTTTGGTTCAACATACAAATTTATTTATTTATTTATTAAATTTATTTATTCTGCACTTGAAAATTATTAATTTCTAAATGTCAAATTTAATTACAGTTTTTTAATCCAATTTAAGATTTTTTTTTTCGTAATCTCAAAACCTCGATTTTCCTGCTTAAAAAGTAACTTTCTGGAGCGGTTTCCACTAATCTAAAACGGATCGATGCCTTTTTAAGTAACAGTCATTATTATTTCATTTTATTTTTACGAATTTTCAAAAAATAGTAGTATTCAAGATAGGTTGTACTGGAATTTCGGACAGCGCTTTTCTCCGAGTGTAGATAAGAGAGCTGCAACTGTTCTGCAGTAACTGAATAACTGTTATAGATGAGCTCTACTTGATGACTGGGAAACAAGGAAAACCGTGGAGACCAACCTGCCGAGCTGTCCAAGCGTTCATCAATCACTATCAATTTGAATTAATGCACTTCATTGTCAACAAGCTAAAAGGCTGACTGTGCATATATCAAATTTGGCATATAAAAAGGTGAGCCAAGTGGTTGTTGTTGCGAAGAACAATTAAGTATTTACTAGTAGTGTTGAGACTTTTGCTGGAAAGAGCTGAGGTTGTACTTAAAGTTGCACTTAGCTGAAAAAAATATTGGGGATTGGGATTAATGCTTAATGGAGTTAATTTCTTTTAACAACCCACCTCACAATTGAAATAAAACACTTTGAGATTTCACATAAATACCTTTATTATAATATTTAGATTTTTATTTTTTCTTTGGAAATAGTTCTTGAGATAAGCTTGATTTGACTTTTTCATAAAATGTAATACATATATGTATTTTTTTTGGTTTTTTTGTTTTGCGGATTTTTGTAAGTTTTAAATTTTGCATTCATTTTGGATTTAAATTGCTTTCTTTTCTTGTCTGTGTGTGGGTGTGTGTGTGTGTGTTGCTGTGTGTGTTTGTGTGTGTGTTAATTTTGTAACATTTTCTTTGTGCATGCTTTCCTTTTGTTCCTCTCGTTTTACCTTTCATCCCAATTATCAGCACTTTTTGTAACTGTGTGCACGCATTTATATTTTGCAATTGATTTGATTCCATATCTATTTGTTTATATGTGTACTCGTCTATTTTAGATAAATTTCTTGTAGCAATATTATATTTTGCTCTGGTTGTTGTGTGTTTGCTTGTCTTTGCATATTTTTTGCTTTTTTGCTTTTGTTCATTTAACAATTTTCTGCATGCTTTTACTAATGATTATATAGTAGTCATATTTAGATACACATATATATATATCCGTATGCATTCATATAAATGTAAGTATATTTGATTTAAATCGAAGCTGCTAATAGGTAAAAGCAAATTCATATAGCAAATTCAACAAACATATTCGTCTTCTACATCTTATTCATCTTCATTTTCTTAGTTTGTGGGTACACTCATATATTTATATATATATGTAGTTAAATACGTTAATACGCTTTGTTCTTTGGATAAGGCAATGGATACAAAATACATAATCATCTGATTACTCAGCTGACAAATAAGCGATAAACATTTAAAACATTTGCAAGTAACTCAACACATTCAATTAATATTTTCCGAATTTGGTTTTAGTTGGAAAAGTGGGAAATAGTTTCCCTGTTTTCGGCTCAACATATGTGAAGCAAAATATTGAATTGATTTGAAAATATTTATTTTGAGCTTACAAGCAAACATTCATACATTCAAGTTTATAGTGTATATAGGTTGTTAATTCATTTTAATATATTTTGTGTGTATAAGTATGTCTATAAGTTTTACTTGCATTTATTTTCGATTTGTTTTGTTTCTTTATTTTAGCGCAAAAGTTTTTGAAAATAAATATGAAAGTTTTGCACGTTAATTTCGTTCGTTAATTTTACCAAGTAGACACGCATATTTAAATAGTCTAAAATTGTAATTCGTGACGATATATTATCCACAGATTTACACCGAAGATCTCATACCAGATGTTCTCCGAGATCTTCATATTATGTGCTTATCTTTAGATTTGCTCACTATTTTTATTGCATGATTACTTGGTATTAGTAGTCTAAAAATTATATGGGATTCTCAAACAACTACTCTAATCTTGTTAATCTCGTATTGTTGTCTAAGAGAGTTCGGAATTGAAATCAAAGATTTAGGTACATCAATTTTCTTAACTTTAGTTCATAAAAAATTGATTAATTGAATAGTATAAGCTTCTCTTGTTTTTAACCAAAAAATATCGTTTATATAATTTAATTATTTATAAAATAAATTTTGATGGTGCTTGTACCATTTACTTTGTTTATAACTTTTCAATGCCTTTGAATTACACGTATTATATTTAAAATTTTGTTTATAATTTGTAAATCCCTGTCCAAAGCTGTTTGCTAGTAGTCATAAAATAATTTCCTTTTTTTTATCACTTTATATCATATACATACATACATAAATATGTACTTTACAGCTGCTTAAATGATAAACCGTTCATTGTTATTTTATTCAAGCACAAATCAAGACGAAGCCAATCAAATATAATTAAAAAAAAAACTAATTTGCTCAAATAAGAAACCAAATAAAAACTATCACATAAGTACAAAATTGGTATATATGAATTGCTTAAATGGTTTGTAAATATGTTTTTATATTTAATTTTTGAATTTATTACTTATGTTCCTTGCTTGTTGCTTATCAAACTTTTGTAGACTGGACGGTTGCCAGTTGTTTGTTGACTGTTGCGCCTGGTTGTTCATTTTGTTGTTGTATAAAAAGCAACAGAAAAATATATATATATGTGTATATATATACATATATTGCATATATTGTAGTTGTTAAAAATGCAAAGAATAATATATATATTTTGAATTTATTATTTTATACTTGCGCTCTATAAAAATCGCCTTTATATATGTATGTATATACTAAAAAGTCTGTATGTCAAATATCAATTTGTAATTCAATCAAAAATTGTTATTTAAATATGTTTTTCATTTAATTTTGTCTTTATTTTCTTTTTTTTGGACTGTCTGACTATTTTTCGCAGTGGCTTCAAAATTTTCTTTTTTGTTTGCTATTGTGTTATGTTATATGTTTTTTCTTTTAAATATTGCATGTGCCTTTTGTTATTATTAGTTTGTGTTGTCATTTGTAATTGGCTTTTATTTTAAAGTTTTGTGTTTTGTTATTTTTTTGTTGAAAATTTGTTATTCTATGACTATGAAAAGTAAAAAAAATATAGAAAAATAACCTTCATTCACTTTGTGTTCATCATTTAGTTTTGTTTCACAATATCTGGTTTAATGACACCCTACCCCAAACCCATGCTAACCCAATCAGACCCTCGTAAACCTTATATAGTAATATCAGCATTAACATAATCGCATTATCAACTTTATCACCAACAACAGCAATCAGCATTTATCATTCCGAGTTCACCGCACTGAACACACCTACATCCGTATATACTATATAGACGAGTATGTAGTATATATCAAACCCATGACTTCCAATTTCCCAGCAACAACATTCAGACACAGACCCAGATCTTTACACTTTTCATTCAATTTCTGCCAGACTTTGGTATTATTTGTTCTTGTTCTATATAAGTGTACGTATATCATTTTGTATGTATGAACTATAGTTAATTCTTCTTTGTTAGGATTATTTATTATTTCTGACCATTGATATTTGGTAAGTCTTTCAGCAGCCTGCATGAACAATATTTTATACAATAGATCAACTCAAAATGGAAAATTGCAAACGAAATAATTTACGCAACTGTCTTTATTATTTGATATTGAATATTGAATATTTCATATTTAAGACTTTCGTATTGTTCATTTGTTTGCATTTTGGGGAGGCACATTTATGTAAGGTTTCGTATTATTTTTTGTTGATTGGTTCAATATTTAGTTATTGCCTTTTCATTAGACTTTTGATTAAATTACATTTTTATGCATACGAGTTTACAGTGACTCGTATTAAATTCATTTTGTTAGCTAAATATTTAGTTAAAAGTTGTTATTAATGCTTTAACAATTTGTGTGCATTTCGTCTTATAACTTTCCTTTATATATTTTATTTTAAATAAAAAAAAAAACATTTTCATTGATCATTTTCATGGTACATTCGGCGTGTCATTATGATTTAGGCGTGTGTAGTATTGTTATAGCTAAATAAATACTAGTAGTAGTACTATATGATGTTGCATTTGCATACATATATATTTATGTATATATATATATATATATATATTATTTAAAATTCAAATATATGGGATTCATCAATAGTTTTTTCATAAAAGTTTTACTAATACAATAAACATGAATAATATTTGTAATATACTTAGCTTTTTCGTATCATTTTTTTTGTTTTGATTTTGGGTTTTTTTTCTTGTTTTTTTTTGTATATTTTTGCTATGCGGTTTTGAAAACAATTTCGATCTTTGGATAACTATGCAAGGTAGCTTGACGTTTAATGAAAGCAACAAATACGTATATACTATATTTTTATACGATTATATTTTTGTTATAATTTTTTCTTTTGTGTTGTGGCACGTAGCGCTTCTTTGGTATTTTAGTTTTTTGTTTTTTGTTTTTTGTTTTTGTTTTTGTTTTGTTTATGCATTGTTCAGTAATTAATTTGTTGAAAATAAATATCGATTAATTACCTTGCTTGCTGCATTTTGAAATAAATTCGCAAAAAGCGCAAATAGACGGCATTGGCAAACAAAATGGCGTCATCCATGTGACCCGTTACTCCGCCATATTTAGCTTTTTGTTCGTTTTGTATTTCCAAACGAGTTCTTAGCGTTTTTTTTGGCGCACGGCATTTTGCATATTGCATTTTGTTGTTGTCTTTTGTCAAGCTTTGTTTTCAGTTGTCCTTTTCGTTGTGTTTTTGTTTTTGTTTTGTTGTTGTTTGCTTTTGTGTTAGTCGTCATCGTTAAGCTCAAAAATTGGAAGTCGTCATTTTTGTGTGTTGGTTGCTGTTGTTGTTGTTGTTGTTGTGGTTGTTGTAGTTGCCCCATTAGGCTCACGAAGGGGGCGCACTCAAATCGCTGTCTGTGTGGTGAAAGAGATTTGCAAAATAGTGGTTGCTGTAGCTTTTAGTCGTCATCGTCAAATGCAATAAACAATCCCGTGGCCTAGAACTCCAAGCGATATGCGGAGCACGAGGTCTCATGATCCTGCAAGTTAATTGTGCAACGCGAAGCGGATGGCGACAGATCGATGCGGTGCTTGGCGAGCAGCTCCTCATTCTCGGCCACCCAAAAGCCCAGCACATCGGTATCATAGGTCGGTATGATGGTCACCTCTGCAAAGATTGAAATCAGTTTATCAATGCAATGCAAGTACTAACTTTAGATATTATCCCTAATTTGCAAAAAAATCCTCGATTGTATAAAAATCTAATATGTATACTTAAAGCATGTTTCTTATTCGAATTTGAAAATGCACTTTAGAAGAAACCGCGGACATTTTACAATGAAATTTTCATCATAAGCTGCGGTCTATCGGTGGCTTCGTTTTTGCGAATTTCGGAAATGGGCTCATAAAACACATTTACCCATTACTTATAATCTGATGCACTTACCCAGCTCTTTGTCCTCCCAGGTTTGCTTAGCCTCCAGCAGGGCATCGTAGACCTGTCGGCTGGGCTCAGTTCCGGAGAAGACATAATAGCGGGCACGGACGCGCTTGAAGAAGTCAACATGCGCATAGTAGGAGTTGCCATTGTGCGGCACGTAGGTCAGATCCACGTAGACCGGTGCTGGCTTCTTAGCTTTGTTGGGCGACTCGCTACGTTTGCGCAGATTCTTCTCATTGTTCAGACGCGTCTTGGTGGCCACCAGACGACGCTCCTTCTTGGGAGTGGTGCGTATATCGGCGCCTTCGACCGGCAGTGGTGCTGGGGACGGCAAGCCGAGTGGCTTGCCCCACTCCTCTAACCGATCCTTGGGCAGGGTGCCGCTGCTGCTGCTAGTACTGGTAGTAGCAGTTGTTGCTGTTGTCTCTGTTGCAGCTACTGTTGCTGCAGTTGTTGTTGCTGTTGCTGTTGGAGCTGCAGCAGTTGTGGTTGCAGTGCTGCCAGCTGGGCTTGGGATAGCAAAGCTAGCTAAGAGATTGTCGCCGCTGCGCACCTTCTGGACATCGCTGAGGGGGAACCGCTGTCGCTCGGCAGTGCTGCTAACAATGTGCTCAACTTCCTCGGCCTTGGATGGCGAGTAGGAATACTTGGCGGTCACGGAAGACATCACTTCGGCGCCGCGCGCCTGCACATGCTCCTCGAGTGCCTTCTGGAAATCCTTGTCGGCCTCGTCGAGGAATTTGTGGCCGGCCCAGGTTTGGCTGGAGCTTTCCACGCTCTCCGACGACTGACTAGCTGGCGGCGACTCGGTATAGGTCATCAACACGGCGCCACGTATGGGTATTGGCTCTGTGCTGGGCTTCACCTCAAAGCTATCGGGCAGTGCGCCGTAGAACGAGGTGGCCATCGGATCAGCTGTGCGTGTCGGGAGAATGGGGCGCGCTGTCGAATGCTCCTCGCTGCCGTACTGCGGCGGTATATCGTCCTGGCTATCATCGGCATCCAGATCGGAGCGCTTACTAATGCCAGAGCTGGAGCGCTGCAGATCGTAGCTAGCGCTGCGCGGTGAGCCGGGCAACTCATCGTCGCTCATGCCGCCGGCAAGGCGCTCATCATCACTGCCGGGCGTGCCGGAGCGGTAAATGCCGCGCAGCATGGCGACCTCTTTGGGCAGCATCTGCTCGCGTTCGCTCTTCTCGCTTTCACTGGTAGTGCGCGTGGTGGTCACCACAACCTTCTCGCTGTCCGGCTCCGAGCTGTCTGTTGTGGTAACGGTCTTTTGTTCGGTCACTATCTCCTTGCCATCGGCAGAGATGACCTTGGTGACTGTGGTTATGGTTGTCGTTATGATCTTCTCTGTACTGTCACTGAGCGCTGCGGTACTCTCAAGGCCCCTCAGTTCGTGTAACTCTGGCATCAACTCGCTGGAGTCGACGTCATCTGGCTCCGATGTCACACCCAGGGACCTTAGCTCGTCCTTGCTGACACGCGGGAAGGGTGATGTGGGCTTTGGCGATGACTCTGGCGTCTCGGTGTGCGATTCCCGCCCTAACGGTGTTGGTATGGATTGACTTTCAGATGTTAAAGCACCAGGACTTGACTTACCACTTATATCTTTGGGCGACAATGGGCCCGATGTTGATGCTATGCTAGCAGCGCTAGACTCGCTCTTGGCACAGCTGGACCCAGTGGCCGCTGTGGTGCTCACCGTCTTGACGCTGGGACTGACCGGTGCCGTTGGCGGTGTCTTGCGATCTGAGCTATCCATTGCTTGTTCCGCTTGTGTTTGTGTCTGTGTCAGTGTAATGGACTCGACTTTAGTTTTAGAGTCGGTCGAGCTGGTTTTGGTGGTTGTGCTGCTACTCTGTTCGCTCGACTGCAGCAGTGTAGTTGTTTTAGTGGTTTTGTCTGTTGAGGAAGTTTTTGTGGTTTTTGTGTCTGTTGCTGTTTGCTCATGTTCGTCCTGTTCCTCATGGTCCTCCTCGTGGAGGGCGGCAATTGTATCGATCTCCTCGGAGGGCTTGTAGATGCTGGTCATCATGATAGTAGCAATGGACTTGGATCGACCCTTCAGACTAGTATGTCCGTCGTCGTCACTATCCTCCTCCTCTGGATCGCTGTGCGTTTGACGACTCTCACTGGTGTGACTGAGTAGCGATTCTCGCCGTGACTCGTCTGTGCCTACAAACATGGCTTTTTGGGAGGAGCTTACACTGGATATCTTCTTCAAACACTCGTCGGCTGTTTTGGTCGCCTCAGCACTGAAAGTTTCTTTGGCGGAAACAATTTTCTCTGTTGCCAAAAACTCGGCTACAGTCTCCTTAAGACTGTCCTTAACAGACTCCTGAATGGAACTGCTGATTGATTCCCTGCTTGTGCTTTGACCACTTGGCTTTTGGGTGCTTGTAGTTTGAATCTCGCTGACTACTGACTCCGAGGAGCACTCTTCGGATTGAACGAGCAGCTCCTCCAATTGGGATGTTGATGTTTTCTCCACAACTTTCGTGACACGTTCAGTCTCTTCCTTAATGCTAGTGCTGGTCGATTTTGTGGCCTCCTTGTCGGTCAGCAGGCTGGATAAGGATTCGCGTCGCGAGCTATCCTCAACTTTCATGCTGCTACTCAAGGATTCGCTTATAGATTCCTCTTTTAGATGCGTTTGATTTGTGATGGACTTGGAAGTGGTTGTTGATTCGCTTGATTTATCTTCCTTTTTGCTTTCGAATGTCGATACCAGAACAGAGCCATGCTGCGAATTGGATGTCTCATCATCTTTGACGCTGGCCTGGCTGGCACTTGATCCTGGTCGCAAAGACTCTACCTCCTTTGTCTCAGCCGATTCTGGACGAGAGGGTTCCTTTGCCTTTGAAGACTTTTCACTGACCTGGCTGGCTACGGATCCGGGACGAGAACTATCCTTGGCTGCAACATGTTCTTGTACGCTTTCAGACAATACAGACTCGCGTCTTGAGTCTGAACCACCTGCGCTAGCCTTATCGCTAACATGGCTTACAATTGACTCGTGTCTAGAAATGTCTTTTGGTGACGGCGGCTTTTCTACCTTTTGGTCAGCTTCTTTAGAGCTGGCCACAGAATCGGGTCGCGATTCTTCCTTTGACAACAGCTTTTCCTCATCCTTTTGACTGGCAATGGAATCGGGTCGTGATGGTAATGATTCTAGGGTGCCCAGCTGGCTGGTGGCTGATTCAGGCCTAGAAGTGTCCTTAGCTACGTCGTCGACAGCCGCTTTTACGACTCCTTCACGCAATTGCGCTTTTTCGGACTGCTCGATTTTATCTTTCTCTTCAATTGAAATTGGCCCAGACTTTTGATCCGGTGAAGACTTCTCTGATTCAATATCTACTTTGATCAACTTAGTCTCTAATAACTTTTCATCCAAGGCCAGATCTATTATGGGAGTTAACTTAACCAAGTCAGCTTCAGGTGTACCTGTTGTCTCTTCGCCTTCAGGTTCATTTGTTGATTTTAACTTTTCCTCCAATTGTTTCTCATCGAAATCGGGTATGATGTCTGTGATATCCTTGTCGGACTTCAAAACCTTGGCAACATCAGCGACAATCTTGGCGACCTCTTCTTCACGTGGTGATAGTGGTCGAATTGGTTGCTCCATTAGTATTGCGCCTTTTTCAGTTGGTGGTGAGAATCTGTGCTCTTCGTCCTCTTCTTTGATATCATGCAGCACACTCTCATCGCGCTCACAAATAGTGACTGTAAATTCGGGCGAATCAACTGTGGTTATATGCGTTTCACGGAGCTCTGAGAAACCACTCAAGTCTAGGCTGCCCTTAGCAGTGTCATCTTCAGGCATATCGGCTATAGTTTCTATAGCAGGACCAGCCTGTCCCAATTTTTGGGATATTACCTCCGAAATGGATTCAACTTTTTCAATAACATCGTGTTCTTTCTTTTCTGTAATAGTTTGAACAGTCTCTGAAACTGAAGTTACTGTCTTGGAAACTTCAGAGATCTTTGATTCTTTTAGAGATTCAATTTCCGTCAATTGTCTTGAACTTTCTTTGGTTATGTGCTCTAAAGATTCCACTACAAAATCTTTAGCACTATCTAGCTTATGGCCCACTGTATCAATTGCAGCTTCTGATTTCTTATTTAGAGGTTCAGTCAACGATTGCAGCTTATCTTCAAAGAATGAGCTGATTGCATCCGCTTTACTTGTGCTTGTCTCTGAAATGATATGTTCTTCAACGGTTTTAATCGATTCTAAGATATCGACTGCCTCATCTACTGGACTGGATGCTGTCAGTATCGCTCCAACTTTAGTGTGCTCAGCCGGTTTATCCAGCTCAAGTCCCCCTGACATTGCTTGTGAAAACTCGCCTTGTGCAACATCGACTGGACTAGACAGTGTTTCATAATTTCCTTTCATTTCAGCAGATGAAAGGTTTAATATAAAGGGCTCCTTTGACGCTTCGTCAATTGGTGACGAAGCCGTCTCAGCAACAGAGGCAGGACGGGAAGATTCCTTCGACTTCACACTCTCAACTACTGATACTGGTCGAGATGGTTCTTTAGAGGCGACTGGAGACTTTTCATCTTTCAAACTCTCGGCCTTAACACTCTCCGCAATTGATTCTCGTCGGGAAGCCTCCGTAGACGTCTGATCCTTTACACTTTCGGCCTTTTCTAACTCATCTTTTACACTTTCCACAACAGAACCTGGTTGTGATACTTCCATGGATGTTGGTTGAGACTTGTCATCCTTTACGCTGTCTGCCTTTGTACTCTCTGCAACCGATTCACGGCGGGAAGGCTCTTTAGATTTATCATCCTTTACACTTTCTGCAACTGACACAGGTCGTGATACTTCCTTGGAGGCAGGCAGGGGCTTATCATCCACAATACACTCTGCAATAGATTCACGACGGGAAGAAACTGTAGACTGACCGCCCTTCACGCTTTCAGGCTTCTCAGATTCGATTTTCTCATTTTCTGCTACAGATCCGGGTCGTGATACTTCCTTGGATGCTGGTAGAGACTTGTCATCCTTTACGCTGTCCGTCTTTGTACTCTCTGCAACAGAATCGGGGCGGGACGTCTCTTGATATATATCATCCTTTAAACTTTCTGCAACTGATGCAGGGCGTGATACATCCTTGGAGGCTGGAGTAGACTTGATATCTTTATTATCATCCCTTTCACTCTCAGGCTTTTCAGATTCGTCTTTTAAACTTTCAACAGTCGATTCAGGACGTGAAATTTCCTTAGAAGCTGGTGGAGGCTTGTCATCCTTATGATCCTCTGGCATTAAGCTTTCTGCGACAGATTCACGTCGGGATGGGTCCTTAGATGGAGTGTCCTTTACGTTTTCGGGTTTTTCAAATTCATCTTTGACACTTTCAACTACAGATCCGGGCCGAGATACTTCCTTTGAGACTGGTAAAGACTTGTCATCCTTGACACTGTCCGGCTTTGTACTCTCTGCAACAGATTCGGGGCGGGACGTCTCTTGACATTTATCGTCCTTCACACTTCCTGAAACCGATACAGGTCGTGAAACATCTCTGGAGGCCGATTCAGATTTGTTATCTTTTCGAATATCTGGCTTATAACTCTCGGCAACGGATTCACGACGGGAAGACTCTTTAGACATGTCATCCTTAACAGTTTCTAGTTTTTGAGATTCTTCCCTTGTCGCAGATTCTGGTCGAGATGCATCCTTTGAAAACTTCGCATCCTGAATACTATCAACCTTTATACTTTCGTTGAGTGATTCTCGACGGGAGTGCTCCTTTGATTTTGTTGACTCTTCGCCTTCTGCCTTTTTAGTATCATCCTTAATAATATCAGCTACGGATCCACGTCGCGATGCTTCCTTGGAGGCTGTTGGAGACTTTATACTTCCCTCTTGAGATTTTTCCTGCCTCTCAATTTCTATAAGGGACCGTGGGGCCTCATCTATTGGGCTAGATGCTGTTTTTAATGCACTGACCTCAGAAAGCTCTGCTGGTTTCGATGATACATGTGGCTCAGACGTGAAACTTGCAATTGCAGTGCTGAAGTCTCCTTCAGCAACCTCAATAGGACTAGATAGAGTAGGAAAATCTCCTTTCGTTTCCATATTTAAGACAAATATTTCCTTTTTGATAATCTCAACAGCTGTAAAATCTTTAGCTTCGTCAATTGGTGAAGATGCGGTTCCCGGTAAAGACGCCTCTTTTGATGTGACTAGAGATTTTAGGTCTGTTGGGCTCTCTGCCTTTATGCTCTCAGCCACAGATTCGCGACGCGAAGGTTCCTTCGATTTTTCATCTTCAGCACTTTCTCGCTTCTCTGAATCTTGCATACTTCCAACAGCAGATTTTGAATGCTCCATTTCCATGGGCGTTGGGAGCAATTTGTCATCCTTACTACCTTCCTGCTTTATGTCTGCTGCTCGAATAACTGACGGTCGACGGGACGGCTCATTGGATTTGTCAGACTTTTCTGTTTCAACATCTTTTCCCAAGTTTTCAGTTAAATCAATTAAAGAACTGGGTGCTTCATCTACCGGGCTGGAAGCCGTGTCCGTTGCGGCGACTTTGGAAAGCTCTCCCGGTCGAGTTGGTAATGCTGCTTCTAATTTTGCTATGGAAACTGCATGTGCAAAGTCACCCTCAGCAACGTCAACTGGGCTAGACAAAGTTTGGAAATTGCCCTTTTGTTCATCAAATTTTTTGCGCTCAAAGTCGAGCTGTATGAAGTCGCAGCTCGCTTTGTCAATAGGGGAAGAAGCTGTTTTGGTAACAAATTCTAGGCTCAAAATTTCATTTGATTCACTAAGCGATTTGACCTCCACGACTTTATCTGACTCTTCAATCTTGGCAACAGATTCAGTACTGAAAGTTTCGACTAATAAATCATCCTTGCTATCAGCAACAGATTCTGGTCGCGAAGCTTCTTTTGATGCTGGTTGAGATTTCTTATCCTGTAAGCTATCTGCCATTGAGTCCCGATGATAGGTTACTGATTCACGTCGGGAAGTCTCCTTAGATTCAGCATCATCTTTTATAATTTTCGACTCAGTTATAGATTCACGACGAGATGGCCCCTTTGACCCGAAATCCTTTTCAATTGCTGATCTCACTGTTTCATCCTTTATACTATCTGTCACAGAATCTGGGCGTGAAGTTTTGTTAGATCCAAGTGGTGACTTTTCATCCTTTACACTTTCAGGCTTATCTGATTCATCTTTCGCACTTCCCGCAACAGATTCGGGTCGTGAAACTTCCTTGGAGGCTGGTAGCGACTTGTGATCTTTAAGACTCTCCGGCCTTGAAGTTTCTCCAGCAGATTCTCGCCGGGATGGTTCTTTGGACATATCGTCCCTTAAACTTTCATGCTTATCAGATTCATCTTTAACACTTTCTACCACGGACTCTGGTCGTGATACTTCCTTGGACGTTGGTAGAGACTTGGCATCCTTAATACTTTCCGGCCTAATACTTTCAGCAACTGATTCTCGCCGGGAAGCCTCTGCTGACTTATCGTCCTTCACGCTTTCAGGCTTTTCTAAATCATCTTTTACACTTTCAGCCACAGACGCTGGTCGTGATATTTCCTTGGAGGCTGGTAGCGACTTGTCATCCTTAAAACTCTCCGGCTTTGAAACTTCTGCAGCAGATTCCCGACGGGTTGCGTCCTTTGACTTATCGTCCTGCACAATTTCAGTCTTCTCGGAATCATCTTTTACACTTTCTACCTCTGATTCGGGTCGTGATACTTCCTTAGAGACTGGTAGAGACTTGTCATCTTTAAGACTCTCCGGCTTTGAAGTTTCAGCAGTAGATTCCCGTCGGGATGGTTCTTTGGACTTATCGTCCTTTACACTTTCAGGTTTCTCAGTTTCGTCTTTCATACTTCCTGCTACAGATCCGGGCGGTGAAGCTTCCTTGGAAGCTGGTAGAGATTTGTCATCCATAGTACTCTCCGGCTTAATACTTTCAGCAGCTGATTCTCGCCGGGAAAGTTCTTTAGACTTATCATCCTCTACACTTTCAGGTTTTTCGGAATCATCTTTTACACTTTCAGCCACAGATGCTGGCCGTGATATTTCCTTAGAGGCTGGAGCAGACTTCTCATCCTTAAGACTCTCTTGCCTTGAAGTTTCTGCAGCAGATTCTCGTCGCGATGGTTCTTTAGACTTAACATCCTCTACACTTTCAGGTTTTTCGGAATCATCTTTTACACTTTCAGCCACAGATGCTGGCCGTGATATTTCCTTAGAGGCTGGAGCAGACTTGTCATCTTTAAGACTCTCCGGCTTTGAAGTTTCAGCAGTAGATTCCCGTCGGGATGGTTCTTTGGACTTATCGTCCTTTACACTTTCAGGTTTCTCAGTTTCGTCTTTCATACTTCCTGCTACAGATCCGGGCGGTGAAGCTTCCTTGGAAGCTGGTAGAGATTTGTCATCCATAGTACTCTCCGGCTTAATACTTTCAGCAGCTGATTCTCGCCGGGAAGGTTCTTTAGACTTATCATCCTTCACACTTTCAGGTTTTTCAGAATCATCCTTTAAACTTTCTACCACAGATTCTGGTCGTGATACTTCCTTGGCAGCAGTCAGAACCTTTTCATCCCTTATACTCTCTGGCTTAATACATTCAGCAAGTGATTCTCGCCGGGAAGGCTCTACTGACTTATCGTCCTTAACGCTGTCTGGCTTTTCTAATTCATCTTTTACACTTTCAGCCACAGATGCTGGTCGTGATATTTCCTTGGAGGCTGGTAGCGATTTGTCATCCTTAAGACTCTCCGGCTTTGAAGTTTCTGCAACCGATTCTCGTCGGGATGCGTCCTTTGACCCATTGTCCTGCACAATTTCAGGCATCTCGGAATCATCTTTAACACTTTCTACCACTGATTCAGGTCGGGATACTTCCTTGGAAGCTGGCTTGGACTTGTCATTCTTTGGACTGTCTGGCTGAATGCTCTCTGCAACAGATTCTCGTCGGGAAGGCTCTGTTGACTTATCGGCCTTTACACTTTCCGGCATTTCAAAATCATCTTTTATACTTTCAGCCACAGATGTTGGTCGTGATACTTCCTTGGAAGCTGGTTGGGACTTGTCATCCTTAAGACTCTCCGGCTTTATACTTTCTGCAACAGACTCTCTCCGGGAAGGCTCTGCTGACTGATCGTCCTTAACGCTGTCTGGCTTTCCTAAATCATCTTTTACACTTTCAGCCACAGATGCTGGTCGTGATATTTCTTTGGAGGCTGGTAGCGACTTGTCATCCTTAAGACTCTCCGGCTTTGAAGATTCTGCAACCGATTCTCGTCGGGATGCGTCCTTGGACTTATCGTCCTTTACAATTTCAGGCTTCTGGGAATCATCTTTAACACTTTCAGCCACAGATGCTGGCCGTGATACTTCCTTGGATGCTGGTTGAGACTTGTCATCTTTAAGGCTCTCCGGTTTAATACTTTCTGCAACAGATTCTCTCCGGGAAGGCTCTGCTGACTTATCGTCCTTAACGCTGTCTGGCTTTCCTAAATCATCTTTTACACTTTCAGCCACAGATGCTGGTCGTGATATTTCTTTGGAGGCTGGTAGCGACTTGTCATCCTTAAGACTCTCCGGCTTTGAAGATTCTGCAACCGATTCTCGTCGGGATGCGTCCTTGGACTTATCGTCCTTTATAATTTCAGGCTTCTGGGAATCGTCTTTAACACTTTCAGCCGCAGATGCTGGCCGTGATACTTCCTTGGAAGCTGGTTGAGACTTGTCATCCTTAAGACTCTCCGGCTTAATACTTTCTGCAACAGATTCTCTCCGGGAAGGCTCCACTGACTTACCGTCCTTAACGCTGTCTGGCTTTTCTAAATCATCTTTTACACTTTCAGCCACAGATGCTGGTCGTGATATTTCTTTGGAGGCTGGTAGCGACTGGTCATCCTTAAGACTCTCCGGCTTTGAAGATTCTGCAACCGATTCTCGTCGGGATGCGTCCTTGGACTTATCGTCCTCTATAATTTCAGGCTTCTGGGAATCGTCTTTAACACTTTCAGCCGCAGATGCTGGCCGTGATACTTCCTTGGAAGCTGGTTGAGACTTGTCATCCTTAAGACTCTCCGGCTTAATACTTTCTGCAACAGATTCTCTCCGGGAAGGCTCCACTGACTTACCGTCCTTAACGCTGTCTGGCTTTTCTAAATCATCTTTTACACTTTCAGCCACAGATGCTGGTCGTGATATTTCCTTGGAGGCTGGTAGCGACTTGTCATCTTTAAGACTCTCCGGCTTTGAAGATTCTGCAACCGATTCTCGTCGGGATGCGTCCTTGGACTTATCATCCTTTACAATTTCAGGCTTCTGGGAATCGTCTTTAACACTTTCAGCCACAGATGCTGGCCGTGATACTTCCTTGGAAGCTGGTTGAGACTTGTCATCCTTAAGACTCTCCGGCTTAATACTTTCTGCAACAGATTCTCTCCGGGAAGGCTCTACTGACTTATCGTCCTTAACGCTGTCTGGCTTTTCTAAATCATCTTTTACACTTTCAGCCACAGATGCTGGTCGTGATATTTCTTTGGAGGCTGGTAGCGACTTGTCATCCTTAAGACTCTCCGGCTTTGAAGATTCTGCAACCGATTCTCGTCGGGATGCGTCCTTGGACTTATCGTCCTTTACAATTTCAGGCTTCTGGGAATCGTCTTTAACACTTTCAGCCGCAGATGCTGGCCGTGATACTTCCTTGGAAGCTGGTTGAGACTTGTCATCCTTAAGTCTCTCCGGCTTAATACTTTCTGCAACAGATTCTCTCCGGGAAGGCTCCACTGACTTATCGTCCTTAACGCTGTCTGGCTTTTCTAAATCATCTTTTACACTTTCAGCCACAGATGCTGGTCGTGATATTTCCTTGGAGGCTGGTAGCGATTTGTCATCTTTAAGACTCTCCGGCTTTGAAGATTCTGCAACCGATTCTCGTCGGGATGCGTCCTTGGACTTATCATCCTTTACAATTTCAGGCTTCTGGGAATCGTCTTTAACACTTTCAGCCACAGATGCTGGCCGTGATACTTCCTTGGAAGCTGGTTGAGACTTGTCATCCTTAAGACTCTCCGGCTTAATACTTTCTGCAACAGATTCTCTTCGGGAAGGCTCTACTGACTTATCGTCCTTAACGCTGTCTGGCTTTTCTAAATCATCTTTTACACTTTCAGCCACAGATGCTGGTCGTGATATTTCCTTGGAGGCTGGTAGCGACTTGTCATCTTTAAGACTCTCCGGCTTTGAAGATTCTGCAACCGATTCTCGTCGGGATGCGTCCTTGGACTTATCATCCTTTACAATTTCAGGCTTCTGGGAATCGTCTTCAACACTTTCAGCCACAGATGCTGGCCGTGATACTTCCTTCGAAGCTGGTTGAGACTTTTCATCCTTAAGACTCTCCGGCTTTATACTTTCTGCAACAGATTCTCTGCGGGAAGGCTCTACTGACTTATCGTCCTTAACGCTGTCTGGCTTTTCTAAATCATCTTTTACACTTTCAGCCGCAGAATCAGGTCGGGATATTTCCTTGGAGGCTGGTAGCGACTTATCATCCTTAAGACTCTCCGGCTTTGAAGTTTCTGCAACAGATTCTCGTCGGGATGCGTCCTTTGACTTTCCGTCGATTACAGTTTCAGGCTTCTCAAAATCATCTTTTACACTTTCTGCTACAGATTCTGGTGGGGAAACTTCTTTGGAAGCTGTTACAGATTTGTCATCCTTAAGACTTTCGACCTTCACACTGTCGGCAACAGATTCTCGTCGGGATGAGTCCTTTGACTTTTCGTCCTGCACAATTTCAGACTTTGCGGAATCATCTTTTACACTTTCTACCACGGATTCGGGTCGTGATACTTCCTTGGAAGCTGGCTTAGATTTGTCATCCTTAAGACTCTCTGCAACAGATTCTCTACGAGAAGGCTCCGTTGACTTATCGTCCTTTACACTTTCGGGCTTTTCCAAATCATCTTTTACACTTTCAGCCACAGATGCTGGTCGGGATATATCCTTGGATGCTGGTAGCGATTTGTCATCCTTAAGACTCTCCGGCTGAATACTCTCTGCAACAGATTCTCGTCGAGAAGGCTCTGTTGACTTATCGACCTTAGCACTTTCTTGCTTTTCAAATTCATCTTTTACGCTTTCTCCCACAGATCCGGTTCGTGACACTGCCTTAGAGGCTGTTGGAGACTTGATATCCCTTTGACTCTCCTGCTTTGAAGTTTCTGTAACCGATTCTCGCTGTGATGGATCCTTGGACGTTTCGTCCTTCACACTTTCAGGCTTTTCAGAATCATCTTTTACGCTTTCTGCTACAGATTCAGGTCGTGAAACTTCCTTGGAGGCTGGTAGCGACTTGTCATCCTTAAGAATCTCCGGCTTTGAAGATTCTGCAAAAGATTCTCGTCGGGATGGTTCCTTTGACTTTTCGTCCTTATACTTTATAGTTTCTGGCTTCTCAGAATCATCTTTTGCACTTTCTGCTACAGATTCGGGTCGGGAAACTTCTTTGGAAGCTGGTACAGACTTGTCATCCTTAAGACTTTCGACCTTCACACTGTCTGCAACAGATTCTCGTCGGGATGAGTCCATTGACTTTTCGTCCTTTACACTTGCAGCCTTTTCCAAATCATCCTTTACACTTTCAGCCACAGACGCTGGCCGTGATATTTCCTTGGATGCTGGTAGGGATTTGTCATCCTTAAGGCTCTCTGGTTTTGAAGTTTCTGCAACTGATTCACGTCGGGATGGTTCCTTTGACTTTCCGTCGATTACAGTTTCAGGCTTCTCAGAATCATCTTTTACACTTTCTGCTACAGATTCTGGTGGGGAAACTTCTTTGGAAGCTGTTACAGATTTGTCATCCTTAAGACTCTCCGGCTTGGAGGTTTCTGCAACAGATTCTCGTCGGGATGGGTCCTTTGACTTTTCGTCGATTACACTTGCAGGCTTCTCTGAATCATCTTTTACACTTTCAGCTACTGATGCGGGTCGTGATACTTCCTTGGAGGCTGGTAGTGACTTGTCATCCTTAGCACTCTCTGCAATAGATTCTCTTCGGGAAGGATCTGTAGATCTTTCATCCTTTGCACTTTCAGGCTTTTCATTTTCGTCTTTTACACTTCCCGCGACAGACTTAGCATCTTTCAGACTCTCTGGACTTATACATTCTGCAACAGAATCTGGTCGGGAGACATCTTTAGCAGCACTTGGAGATGTTTTATCCTTGGCAGCCTGGGTTTCGGTCTTGATTGTTTCAGATTGTATTAATTGTTCATCCATTATTAGGGATTGCTTTCTGGTTTTCTCCTGCGTCTCTAGAATTTCGACTTCAATTGCTTCTTCAATTGTAGCAGGGCTCTCTAAAGATACCGTATCCTCACGATCTTTGACTTTCATGGGTGCAACTGTGGGTTGCACAAGGTGCACTGGCAATTCATCTTCGGAAGTTATGTCACTTGCTTCTTTTTCATCCGGTGTACTTGCCGACTTCTTTTCAGCTAAGGCTGGTTGCAGAAGATCGATATCTTTCTTTTCGCTCTCCAGAATCGTTTCACTAACGATTTCACTTGCTTCGACAATGGCTACCTCACTTTTTTTTTCAATAGTTTCAAGTTTTGTGGCGATTTCAGTCTTTGCAAAAATCTTCTCTTGCTCGGGCTCAGATTTATCGTGTGCTTCTTCTGCTGTCTCTGGTTCCTTGAATTCCTTTTCATCTTCGGTCTCTTTCTCCTCTTTGGCTGTTTCTTCTTTGTGTGAAATACTCTTGGCGCCCGCATCGTGACTATCCTTTTCGTATAGTCCCAAGTCGGCCTCCTCATGAACAGGCAAGTCCGCTACCTCGTCGGGTGTCTTGATAACATCACGCATCAGATTCTGTTGGGCTTCAAATGTCATTTTCTTGGGTAAAACGCGCTCGGCCGAATCAATTCCGACGACAAGTGGCTCAGCAACAATGATTTTGGTTTCACTTGGAGCCATGCTAGTGGCAGCTGCCACAGCTGCGACGGGCACTGCAACTGTAGCTACAACAATGGCTTCAATCTCCTTGGTTTCCTCTTTAACGTACTTCTCCTCGATGCCCAAATCCTCTTTTATTTTGTCCAGTGGTATGCGTTCGTCCTCGGGTAGGGTGGGGGCCGTAGTGGCTCCCGATTCGATGGTGGCTGAGAATTTTTCTTCTGGAAGACTCTCTTGCAAGTTTAAGGGCAGAGCCTCATGAGCTTCAATCGGCTCGTCTTTAGTGTCCGATGTTTTCTTGGCGCTGCTAAGCTTTTCATCAGGCGTAGGTGAAGAGAACTCATCATCAATATGTTTTGCCGGTGGCAGTTGCTCGTCGATGCTGCCTTTGACAATATCCTTGGCAGTGGCTATAATCTCCTGAACCTCGGCCTTGATTTCAGTTTTCTCAGGTGTCGCCAGTAGTTCGTGCGTCTCATGCCTTGCCGCTTCACTGCCCTCAAGACGCGCTTTGCGCTCCTCTGCTTCAGCCTTGGCGATTGCTGCTTCGATTTCCTCCTCGGCGCTTTTCTTTCTTTTCTTTTCTGATTCTTGCGAATCGCGTTGGTGTTTCTGAATCTCCTCCTCCTTTGTCATGCTACTCTCTTGTTCTTGTTCAATGATTGAATCCTCTGTGTACTGCTCCACCTCCTCCTTTTCAATAATCAAGTACTCCTCCTCTTCCTCGGCTTCCGTTGTGCTGTCCTGCTTGGCCATCTCTCGCAGCTCTGCCTTTATCAAGTGCTGTCGCTTCATCTCGTCGCGACTAAACACCGCCTCAATTTCCCGGACCACCTCTTGCTCCTCCTTCAGATCGTCCAATTCACGTTGCTTTTCCGCATCCAACTCTTGCGAGGCGCTTAGGTCCAGCATCTTTTTGGCTGCTGTTGCTTCATCTGCCGACGGTGTGGATACCAGACTGGAGTCTGTCGTGCCACCCTTATCCAAGCGTGCCTTCTTTAAGTCCGGCTTGGGCTTGGCTGACTTAATTGGGCTGCCTGGAGCCGGAGCCCGCTTCGAGGGCGATACAGCACGCGGTCTCCTTGAGATGGGCTTCCGCTGCGCCGCCTGCGTTGTCGTCTGCTGCGTTGTCTTCGACTCCGCCATCTTTTTCTCCACGGTGCTCACAGTGCGACGTGTGCTGGTGGTGCCTTGCCGAGCCGCCGTCGCCTGCTGCTTGGACTCAAGCACCTTGCGATTGTTGGCCTCCTTGGCACTCTTGGCTGGTGTACTGCTGGGACTCGATTTAGTGGTGCGCGTCATCACCTTGGGCTTGACGTCGCGCGTAGCGGGCGTTCGGCTTGCAGCTGGCGTTGCCGTAGGCGAACTCTTCTTCTCCTCGCGTTTAACCAGCTTGCGGTCCATGGACTTGGGCGGCTTGGTATCAATCCGTGAGCGCACAACTGGCTTGACTTCGGCTCTTGGCTTGTCCGGCTTGCTCTTGGAGGCCTTCGCTGTTTTGCTTGTGCCCTCAGTGGAGGGTGCATCAACTGCATCCTTAATTGGTGCAGCTGCCGTCTGCGGCTTGACAATCAGCACCTCCACTTTCTTTTCCTCATCAGCCTCTTTATTGTCTTCCTGCTCCGCTGACACTGTTGAGGGCACGGCTGGCTCCGGAACTCCCTCGTCGCCTGTGTCGACAGCTAGCTCGGGTTCGGGCTCAGCCTCTGGCTCATCCGTGTCTACAGAGTCGGCTTTGGCGCTAACAAGTGGTGTGGGACGTTCCACTTGCTCGCTGGATGGTTCAACTGACGCTGATGCTGCTGCGGCGGCTGCTGCGGCCGCTGCAGCTGCCTCCTTAGCTTCCTTGGCCTTATTGTCCTGCTGCACAGCAACGGCTGCAATGGCAGCTGGACCGAATTTACTGGACTTGTAACTGGCGCTGGGCGGAGTCGCCTCAATGGCAGATTTGAGAGTCTTCCGTGCGCTGGTCAATGTTTGTATAGCTGGAGCTATAGACTTGGCCGTACAGGTCGAGTGCTTCATAAACTCAAGATGTTTGAGCTTCTCCAGACCCTCCTGGATCTTGAAATCTGGCGTGCTACCCGGAAATAGAATGCGGGTTATGGTATCATCAGGATTAGCTGGCTGCCAGACAAGCAGCGCGCAGATAGATACCAGATTCTGCAGGGGAAAGTTAAAGTCCTTGGTGTCGCGGGCGGCAAATAGACGCTGATCACCCGCATTCCATTTCTGCAGGAAGTCCTTGACCTCCTTAGAATCACGTGAGGGGCTTATCACATACATGTCGAGGGTGCCGTGGCCAACCTTGTGGTACAGATTGATGGGCTCCTGATTGCGATAGCAGCACTGTGGCTTGAGGTCCAGAGTTTTGAGATCATTGACCAGGCCATGGCCGCGCTCAAAGAGATCGATGAGCAGCGGATTGCGATCCTTGTCACCGTCGGGACTGGGCAGACCACCCTTGCGGTCGGGCACGTTTCCAAAGAAATGCCCAATCTGTGGATAGACATGGGAGTCCCGCTTGCGCGCCACCACAGCTCCAAGACCCTGCACATTGCTGTTGTTTAGGCGCGTCATCAGCACCGCATCAAGGCGATCCAAATGACGCGCAAAGTCCCAAAAGCAGGCCTTACGATTAAAGCCGCCATCAACTGCAAAAGCAATGGTATTAGAAATAGCGGAAGATTGCTAAAGAGCCCTATCAGCGTCGGCACTCACCCAACATGTTGAAGCCATTGATGCCAAAGAGGGCGGCATCACCCTGACCACCGGGAAAGACATAGAGTGTGGGATGCGTAAAGCGTATGTTGCCCACCACGTCCGACGTCTCCAGCAACTCACGCAATGAGGTCGGCACCACCATGGGTGCCAAATAATCTGCAATACAGCAAGTACAGCATTAGGGAATTCTTGGCTTTAGTTCCAGTCGCATATGTATCTTACCTATAAAACCGTTGATGTATTCGCTGCTAGTGTCCAGTACATCCACCGGATTAATGCGTATTTTACACTGGCGTGCAAACACCTTATCCGGCAGCGTGTGCCATAGACCCGCATCGGCGCAGTGTATATTCATTGTAATGGTATCCGCATAGGCGCGTATCACTCTTTGTACGTCGTGCTCTTGAAATGCCTCCGCAAAGTCAGCCACCGAGAAGGTGCCATCCTGTAGGTAAATACATTATTTGCTCAAATATCTTTAGTTAAAAATAGCTTCCACTCCCTTGTCGCGTGACTGACCTGTAGTATCCAAGAACCGTTGCCGCTAAAGGTATAGCCAGCGTGTATAATGTGACGATGCCTCGTAAAACTGCTGAGTAGATTGCGCATACATTGTATAAGCGTATTGTATTGCGGGTGTATGAGCACCTCCGTCACAAGATTCTCACTTGCATACTGTATAAGTCGCTCGCCTGTAAGTAAATAACGAGGGACCACAACTCGGTTAAAGCCAATCGATAAAGAAAAACGAGCAAATTTACTAAAAATCCTTCTACTACTTATACATAAACTTGAATCTTTTTGGTAAAATTACTATTCACTATTGTTATTATTATTAGTTTAATTTCTCTCGTTTGTTAGGAACATTAAACGACCATAAAGTTTCCCATAATAGGCATTGATTTCAATAGCCATAAGCTCATATCAAAACCTTGAATTCATTGCAAGTATTCAGATCAGCAGCTCTTAAGGACTCGCTTACTTAAATAGCACAACTGGAGAGCACTGCAAAACATTACAAAATATTTCGTATAATAAACCATCCCAGCCATCAGTTAAGATTTCAGTGGAAATGCTATTAATATTTAAAATGTAAAAAATAACAGGCGATTAAGCAGCGTAAGTTTAAAGCACAAATTGTTTGTGTGCTTCACGATAGATTCAAGGAGCTCGTTTAGTCCTTAGACACCCTCAGCACACCCCACTCTCGCAAATCTCGCATTCTCTGCCAACCACGCAGAAATTTTATTATTTGTGCTGCTGGGTCGCTGGGTTGGTTCTGGTTGTGGTCCGGTTGGACTAGTGTTCAACGCCAACCCAGCGGGCGCACTAATGAATAGCTAAAACGTCGAGTGGCAAGCGCATAAGAGGCTTGGATTACCAAACGCTTGAGTCCCGGCCAGAGAGAATATAAGCATTAAGCACGCACACCAAATCAAGTGGCTTTAAATTGTCAGACGGTGGGTGTTGGGCGAGTTGAGTTCGCTTTATTGTCAAGCATTTTATTCGCATTTGGCCCACAACCACAACGACAACTGCACGGCAGCTGCAGTCGAGCGGAAATCTTTTCATAAATCTTTAATTTTTATGGTTTAATTAAGTTTTCGCCCCAGCCCCAGCCCCATTGACCATACTGACCATTTGGCCAGTTCATGTCCCAAGCCGATGCATACGACCTTGCCGACGACCTTGCCATGTCATTTGCTGACAACCATCATGACGATGATCATCGGCGGATGAGTACGCTTTTCTGGTCGCTCCCAGCACTAAATGCTTTTACTGGGCGGCGTATATGTAAATAATTTACGCATTTTCTGCACTAAATAGTCGTTGACAACGGGCGCACATGCCATGTCACTCACAACCTACACAAATATGTACACATACACATACACATACACATCCATATGCACATATATTGTAAATACATGTGAGTGCGCACATTACGTATACGCCGCATCGGCCTAGCGGTCAAATGTGCCCACGTACGCGTAAAAAAAGCAACGAGCCCGAAGTGCGCCAAAGCGTGCACCTACGTATGGCTTCGCTCAAGCTTGCTGTCACTCACCCACTCTGTGCCCCTCTCTATCCAACCCTGTCCAGCTGCCCGGCTCTGAGCTCTCCGGCTATTCGCATGTCCGTATGTCAAGCTCTGTCGAGCTGTTCTTTGTAGCTCTTGTGCTTTTTATAAATGATAATCTTTACAGCGACCTGCGTGCGGCTTATATTTATCAAATCCACACACACATGTACACTTAGTGTACTTTTTGTATGTGCTTGTGAAGCGCAGTGACATACATGCCCGCCTATTCAAGTCGGGGTGCGATATAACGCATGCGGCGTCCCGCGCGTATACGCAATTTGTGAATTTAGGTTCGCATTTTCTTACGGCCCGAACAGGCGCGTGACAATTTGAGCTTTATAAATGAAATGCGGTTAGAGCATTTGCATCTCATTAGCCTCACGTAGGCAGCGGCAAAGTGCTAAATCGTATAAATCAAATCGAATGAAGGTAAAAGCTACCGACTGCTAGATGTTCTTCTAAAAGCACGGAAAGTGCTCAACAGAGTGATATAGAGACATGCTCCCATCTCCATATCGACATACATTTATGAATTCAGTTTCAATTCACATGCCAATGCAATGAGGATTGAAAAGGAATTGGCAAAATTATAATGAACAAATAAGTCTCTTATATCAAAGTGTATTATTTATAAATGCTGTAATACTCAAAAATTGTTTTGCCGTACTTAGTTTTATTAAACATTTGTAAGTTCGGTAATGTGAACATGCATTAATGTCATCTAATCGAATGGGCGTTGCCACACTTTAAAATCAGTTCGACATGTCATTGAGATGTGGAATAGAACGTTTGAGCATATTTGTCAGCAATATCAAATCGTTGAGAAAAGGAAGGTAAATATGATAAGCCAGGCTGTTCACAGTTCGAAATTGTGCACTTGGGCTGTTGGCTTAGCCATCTGAAGCAAGTTGCCTTGAAAGTATTTACAATTTTGTATGTCCAACTACAAATGCCACTTAAGAGTTCGGTTTGCTAACCGCCAAAAGCCACAAAGACTATACGGAACAGATGCGAACCAATAGCTTGAGTGGCAGATAGCGGGCACCCCAGCGGCAGCGCACTTAAAGTCGCAAAGTTTGAAAACCACACACACACACAATGAAAAGTTGCATCAAGTTGGTTGCAAGCAACGCCCACAAAAGTGCAAAGCCCGTCTGCCAGCTTAATAATAGCAAATGGCGACATGAATATAGCAAACAAAAAACAAAAAAAGAGAGAAGTAGGAAAAGCATACAAATGGCAGGCAGTGCCTCGAGTTTGTGTCAAGTGCAGTTTTTCGCATTGCGACGACCATTGAAAAGTTTTCGCGCTAGCCGCACCTAACCAAAATGGCGAACGGGCGCAGATTAACCGTTAATAACTGTACTTTAATGGCAGCGCTCGGAATGCTGCCAAGTTTTGAAACAAAACAAATTTGCATAACAACAGCCGGCAACTTTTTCTGTTTTATGATTTCTCTCTGGTTTCTACTTTTTTTCCCCATTTTTTATCAACTTTTTTTTGTTGGTTTTTTTTGTTTTACGCCCGACTGCAAAGTAATTACAGTTGGCGCCGGTCACCACGCTGTAGTGTAGTCTCTGCCCCGCACACCCACCAACACACACACACACACACACACACACACACACACACACATACAAATGCTAAAAAGTTTGCTGTCAAGCCGGCGTGCAAAAGGGCGCACGTGTAAAAAAGTTTGCAATAGCCATTTTGAGCTGCGGTTTGCTTCCATTCTCCGGCCCCGAGGCATCACATTGAATTAAAGTTAGTTAGAGGGAATCCTGATGGATCTGTCTATCGCCAAAAGAGGTCAACGGGCATTCAATCATGTTTCCAATTTCAAAATGCTTGTCAAAACTCCAGCCAATAACTTTTGTAAATTTATGTATACAATTTCGTGTATGAAAAGAGTTTGTTTCTCAGTTTATGTCCATAAAGTATTTATTTAATTTTTATGATTGACTTTGGAATATTATTTCTGCTGAAAATGGTAATTGTTTCTGCTTGCTACAAACGTTATGAGGCGAAATTGAGTTATGTTTGTCTTTTTTAACCTCTTGCAGGGCGATTTATTGCTTAGACCCTTACGCAACAATAGGTTATTTCGTAGAGTTATTTTTAGCAATATGTAATACCTATAGGTATGTCATGTAATTTGTAGAGTCAGCACAAGCTACTCTCATTTTGCATACAAAGAAGATCGTATATTCAGTTCGTCCCGAAGACAAAAGTTACCTCTTACTTACTACTCATCAATGTTAAAAATTGTATGTGATTGAGTGATAAATAGCGAAGATGTTCGCTCATAAACTTTTTCGCAAGAAACAAGTGAACAGGGATGGCTGTAAATTAAATAAGTAGTAAAAAGAAAAATGAGTAAAATATAAGCTAGTGTTCAATGATTCCAAAGGAGTTGGAAATCTTCGGCAAGCCAAAAATGGTTCTTCCCGACTTGGTTTTTAGTCGAAATTGTATTTAGTATTATGTTCTTAGCGGGTTAGAGAGTTGATTTTTATACACGAAAAATCATATTGATTTGCGTTGACGCATATTTCTTTCGGTTAGCTAAACTATACGAACGATCGATATAGTTATTTGTATACTCCGATAAGCCCGATAAGCGATTGGCTTGTGGTAGCATCTCATATGCTTTGACCAATAATTGGCTGATGGCTTAAAAGCCACTTAACGCATTGACAGCATGGCTGCACAGTTATGCATTCAAAGCTGGGTAATGGGCAATGGGCAATGGGCAATGGACATATTCCAATAAGTATTCACGCTTCAGAGCGACAATCGCGTTGAGTCGTGCAATTTAAATGCGCTTTATGTTGAAATCCCTGGCTGACATTTTAATTAGTTATTCGAGAATTATTGAATACCGAATTGAATGTGGCACGTGGCAAGTGGCAAGTGCATTAATCAATGCCATCCACTCGCCGCATGCATCATTAATCAGCTGTGAGCATGCTCTCATCAAAGTACATCAGGCTGTTGCAGGCTCTGGTTGCACAAATCGAGATAATGCCGTTGATGAGCATTCGCCAGGTCGCTGTTAAGCAAACCCAATAACAGCTCGTGAGCGTCAAAGGCTTGGCAGCTAGCCCAGTTCGTCCGCCAAGTCGTCCTTGCCCGTCCCAGCCGCATAATTAAAAGCATATCCAAACGCGACCAGATCCCCACACAATGTCCCCCATCAGCTGTTCGGGGCGCCTTGATTCGTTACGGCTCGGCTCGGTTCTGTCAGGCTCATGTCACTGCTGGCATTGATAAGCGTCGCTGATAGGGATTGACGCCTGTCAGCACACCAACGGTGGATGGCAGATGCGAGCGAGGAGGACGAGAGACGAGAAACGAGAAACGAGAGAAGATGCTTCCACAGTTTTTCCGCAGCACTTTTTTCATAGTTTCATAGCTGCTCGTTACGATACTCTTGCGTGGGGTATTTCAGTTGGGACACCATATGTGTGACGCTTTTCCGACTTTCAGCTCAATTCTTAAGCTTATGTTCATTTTGAGTTCAATAAATAAATAAATAAAACACTTAATAATTGAAGCAATAAATATACAAACTTATTCAATTGAAATGATATCTTTATTCTTATCCTGGTGCTACAATGAAAGAAATTAATTAAACAATTAACTCACTAGTCACAAAGTAGCTGAATGCCGTTAAACAAAGCAAATTGCCTTGCTAGCACTAACATTTTGTAATACTTGTTTTATATGACGCTATTCATTTTACAAAGCAAAAATGAATGATTAAGATTTAAGAAAATAATAAATCTTTTCCTGTTTTAATTTTGTTTATTTATGAAAATGCCTTTGTAAGACAATTCCTCTGAAGCATTAATTATTAAATATTTAAATAAATAAAATAAGACGCAAAATTAAAAGATAATAATGCCCTTATCACCATTTTAAGCTAAAACCAAATATGTAATCAATAATTAAATTTGCTAGTGACTAGAGCATTCATTTAAGGTTTGCCTTGTAGCACTGGTAAGAAATAATAAGATAATAGTAATTTGGGTCATATTCTTAAGTTCAGTGGAACAAAATCATTTCCCAGTAAACTGTACACACGATTTGCCACTCTGTCAAATCGATTACAATTCACATTGTTTAGTACGTATAGTGTTAGTATTTACTAAGCGTTAAGCTCTCTTTTGTCTTTCATAAGCTATTTAAAATTGCATCTTGTGCCATAAAGGTAATCAGGGCAACTTGTGAGCAAGTGTATTTCTGATTCGGCACTCGAAAATGAGTGCACTTCAGCGTATTATATTCTTGTTTTCCACCGCAATAATTGTATTTGCTTATCACTGCTGCCAGATATGTCTCTGGCAGCATATCGCTTCGCTTCTCGCTGCGAGCTCTTCTTCTTCTCGTTCTTCTTCTTCGAGTGCGAGTATGCATATGCAAATTATGTCTGCCTGTCTGTCTGCCTCACTATCTATTTGTATTGCCTGCGTGCGTGTGTGTGTGTGCGAGAGTGTGTGTGTGACAGTCCGGTATTCAGTTATTTGCCTAGCTTTTGCCTGCGGGGACGTTGGAGCGCGTCCATCTTATTGTGTTTCTTTCTCTCAGTGCTGCGCTCTTTCCTTCTATTCGCTGACGGTGCTTGAATTATGCATGAGCTGCACACTCATTCTCATTGTCAATATGGCCTTGTCCGTTATATAAGTATGTGTGTGTGTGTGTGTGTGTGTGTGTGGGTGCTGCGTGGGCGTCAGTGTGTGAGTATCATCTAACTATTCTGCCGTACCATAGTCGTATACTATGTATATATGCTTGCCTGGCTCTATCTATCAATTTTGCATACGTTTTAGCTCAAGAATTTGTATGGCTTTAAAGGTTATGTGTGTGCATTTTAATGCTGTGTGCTTATAAAAGCTTTGCATTGCGAATGTGTGCAGAGCACATATTAAAACGCCAGTTAGTTAGCACATTGCACAAGTACTACAAGAGAAACTACTTACCTACAACGACAACGACAATTAATGAATCTATTATCGTGTATTTGTCGTTTTGAATTTCAAGAAGCTAGTGGCATGTCAGCTAAAAGGGGATCGATTTTATTCTATTGGCATTTTGTCACAAAACTCTACAGCCATAGGAATTTGATGCATCCTGCGACCAGAATCTGCTGTGACAAAATTGCTTTCAATTTGAATTCCTGATGAGACAAATTTTAGATAAATTGTAAGGATGTTTTCGTCTAATCGCATGAGAATTTGAAATACATTATTAATTTATCGAAAAATACAATTATTCATTTAATTTATAATTTTTAAACACTCACGATTGTAAGCTACTAATGGGCTTGAAATTGCAATATAACACATTACCAAAACAGAACAAAGTATCTGTGTACATGTAACGATTTTTGTTTTTTCTTTCTTTCGAGTTTTTAGAAAGGCTTGAGTTGTTATTTTCAGTATTTGCTTAATTTTATCTACCTAGCATAGATATCTAGCATAGATTATAGAAATAATTTGTCTCTCCTGTTTGAATAGACCTTTCAATATTTATGAACATTTTCCACATTTTATAGCTCCAAAAATATGATTTCAAAAAGCAGGTTGATTATTTAATGAAATGACTTTTGTAAAAACGAAGCAAGTTTACTGAAGACGCAAAAGATTCAAGCGATTTCCATCACTTAATGATGATTTTGGCTAATTTGACAAAGGAACATTTTCTGGTTGTTCACGCTATAGTAAATTTGTTACAAAAATGATCATCTCAGGACCTTCAGCTTTACTCTAGCTTTAAATTTCTTATGTTGCACACGCAGTAATTGGGTTTTTGTATTCTCAGTTGGCTTGTAAGTAAATAATATTTATAATAGTAATCAGTCAACATGATGAACACAAATAGCATGTTGCAAGTTGGCAAATTTTCTGTCTGATAAGCGGAGAGTTGCTCGGAGCTCTTTTTTTTATGTCACAACTCAAATATAATCGGGCGTCTTCCTTTGTGGCAGTGGCACTTTCAAAGTTTGTGCAACGAACTTTGCCGAGTCCCACAAGGAAACTTAAGTAAACTGCATCAAATTCAATTTTTAAGCACAACTTGGTCGTTGATAATGAAGGCGACGCCGTTGAGGAGCATAAGCTATAAAATATAAATTATGCGCTTGTTAGCAAATGTTTGTAATTGCTCAAGAGTTGGGCCCGCCAGCGTGCGGAGGCGAGGAGCAGGATTCAAGCTGACAAGAGCTTGCACAAAACAAGAAAGCCAAAGCGTGAAGGCAGCGCCGAAACTGAACTGAATCTCAACTGGCAGTTGACAAAGCCAACAACGATGACTGTCGACAACATACTGGACAGCCACGTTGCTGGACGAAGGACGCAGGACGAGGGCCGACTGACTGCAGCAAGGCTTTGTCCGTCGAGGTGCTGACTTTTATCGACTTGCCGCCGGCTGGCTGCGCCTTAACCTTTGTCAAATTAGAATGCCCGTGAAGTCTATGGCGGACAAAGCGGCAAGCGAGCCGTGTGCATCTCACCATCTGGCCATCTGGCCATCTCACCATCTCGGATTCAGCATTTTAGTATTTTCAATTGCATTTGAAGTGGAGCGTCGCCGTTGCCGTTGCCTGGACCACGAGCCTATTCTTATGGCCGCCACTTCTCTGGCATCATTATTGAGCTTCTGCCTGCCTCTTTGCCTGTGCGTGGCACTTGAGAATTTTGTTTGGATAGTTGGATAGTGCAGCAGCATAAACAAAATTCGAATCCGCAATTCCAAATTTGTGCTTGGCGAAGTACTCGGCCGGCACAATGACAGAAAGGCATTGAGCGCAGCTGCTGTTTCTACCACTCACCAGCGAGCCCAAGGACAGCAGCCTCCTGATGGCGTGCGCTGCTAAGTATGCTATGCTTTTTATTTCCATTTTATGAGCCCATTAGAAATGAGTGACAAGTGTATATATTTGCAGTGCACTAGAATGAGACAGGCGGCAGCAGCTTCGATCTATTAAGCATAAATGTATGTATGTATACACCTGCATGAATTCGTACTCAACAAGCCGAGCCGACCAGGCACAAGGTATTCCATAGTCGGGCACTCCCGACTTAAAGCAGCTTAAAGCAGCCTGCAAGAGCTGCTGCAAGTTTGAAGCAGCCAACAGCTGGTAAAATAATGTTCATGGTTAGTTTTTGCTTTCATTTTCTCAAACTAAGTTTGGACTTGAGCTAGTCGAAGTTTCGAGCAACACTAAGAAACGTAGTGACACCTTCAAATAAATGAGAGGCAACTTGTTATTTGCTGCATAATATCAAAGATACAATCTTAAATAAATCGTTAATTTAAGCTTTCAGAAATTGTGAGATGTAGTTTTGATCAAGCTGAGACAAGTTAGCTTTTGGGAATGGTTGAATCTCAGACAGAAGCAGACGTATTTATATATATAGACGGAATTGCATTATTCTGATATTGAAATTTTGTTTGTTAATGTTATAACTTATTTAAAAACGTCTATATTCACTAGACCATAAACTTTCCCAGAAGATACAATACTGAGCATTTCATCAATGCTGAATAAATTTACAAATATCTTAAACAATAAAAGCGGATTATACTCTTTTCGAAGAAAATAGTATATTAAGTTTGTGCTGAAGTTTATAACGCATAGAAGGAAGCGTCGGAGACCCCCGAAAGTTACTGCCAGTATGCTTAGAATGACAATACAAATTGATCTAGCCATGTCCGTCTGTCTGTCTGTCTGTCTGTCTGTATGTATGCAAACTAGTCCCTCAGTTTTTGAGCCATCGGGATAAAAATTTGCACAGAGACTTATTATTCAAAGGGACAGCACAGTGGTCGGAACCGGCCAGATCGGACCACTATATCTTATAGCTGCCATACAACTGGAAGTCGGTTTTGGCCACATATTCGATCTTTTCAAAGCTATCGCCTTAAACTTCCTTAAACACTTGAACATTCTTATAACTCATCAATGCTTAAAATTTCAAATCGATTCAGTTATAATTAGCAACGAGTCAGAGTGACATTTGCCTAAAGGTTCGAAAAGAGTATAAGATCTTCGGCACGCCGTACAAACAATTAAAATTTGTAATGAACACATTAGTTGCTATAGATAAAAGCTATTAATAACCAGACATTGACTTACAGTCTGTCACATTGAAAGCTCTCAAAAAAGTAGTTAACAGTTGAAACAAATATCTCTTGTGAGCTATCTATGAATAGGTCGCTTGTCGCTTGAAAGATTCCAAAGCAATTGCTTGAATTTAACTGGCTGTGGGTGCATTTAAGCCAATATGCCAGTATGTTTGCAGCACTGCAAGCGCTTGTCAAGTGCAATTTGCATAGCCTATGCATTTGTAATTCTTACAAGCAAACTTGCGTTAATTTGTGTATGCTTATGCACAATACTCGTGTTTGTGCAGCAACAACAACAACAATAACAACAACGGGGCAATCATCGTCATCAGCAGTGCACACATACAAAAACGAAAAAAACAAAAAATAAGAAGAAAAACAAACAATAAGGGAGGTGAACGAAGGGGGAGCTGAGCTGAGCTGAACTGAGCTGAGCGAGAGGGAGGGAGGAGCAGACAGTGTTCGCTCGATGCAGTGCAGCCACTTGAATGCGTTTCAACAACGTTTTCCCGACTAATCCGCAAAGACAACGAGAACAACGGGAACAATGAGGAGGAGGCCCGCACAATTCCCGACACTAGGCTGGCTTTGTGGCAGCTGCTGCACTTGGGCAAATGAAAATGAGAATGAAAACGCAGCAGCGAGCATTGGCAAATGAAAACGAAAATGAACAAGTAGGAGTGTTCTAGTCGGGAGTGCCCGACTACGAGATACCCTGAACCCAGTCCTTACAATCATTCATACTAATCTAAGCACACACATGCTGCAGTATAAGCAGTGCATGCGGTTTAAGCAGTTAGCTTGCTTTTTCGCTGAGCCCCACACAATGGAAAGCTAAATCTTAAATAACTTCTATGTTTATTGTCCGATCTTATTGAAATTTTTGGGGCAAACAATTGTCAATAATATGTGGTGACCAAACCAAATTGCAAGGTCGTACCTTCAAAAATGGGTTTTTTGAACTTTTTGGGGGTTTGGGGGGTGGTATCCAAAAAGTGAAATATTTGTTACATGTGTATGTTATTCGAGATTATACATGCCAAATTTGGGGCCTCTAGCTTTTATAACTTTGAAGTTATGTCCCAAAAACGCAAGTCTGAAATCGAAATTTATCGATAACTTTTAAACGGTACGAGTTATCGATAAAATGAAATAAACTTGATCTGTCCCGGGATTAGGAGAACTTATGTTCCAAATATGAAGTCTCTAGCTCTTGTAGTCTCTGATATCCGCGTGTTCATACAGACAGACGGACGGACGGACGGACGGACGGACGGACGGACGGACAGACAGACAGACGGACATGGCTAAATCGACTCGACTGTTGATACTGATCAAGAATATATATACTTTATATGGTCGGAGATGCTTCCTTATGCCTGTTACATACTTTTGCACAAAACCATAATACCCTTTACCCATTTTTAATGGGTTCAGGGTATAAAAAGCCGCATTCTCCGATTTGGATTTATCACACAAAAGGCAAACATAACACAACACAACACACAAAGCCTTTCGAGAGCCTGAGCCTCAGACTCAGCCTCAGCCTCAGCCTGAGCTTCAGATCTGATGAATGCCGATTGTCAAAAGCTGTTGAAAGACAATTGTCATAATTTGCGGCCATCATTTCGTAATTTTCTACTGCCAACTGCTAAACTGCTAACTGAATGCTTGAATAGCTGAATAGTTGAATGCTTACATAATTGCATATTCAGCATCAGCATTCGAAAGTCATTTGCCGCGCCCTCGCTGTTTATATTTCGTTATGTCAATTTGAACTTCTCAACTCGTTTGACAGCAAAGGCACAACAAAAACAAACAAGTAAGAGTGCTCTAGTCGGGAGTGCCCGACTACGAGATACCCTGAACCCAGTCCTTACAATCATTCATACAAATCTAAACACACACATGCTGCAGTACCAAGCAGTACAAGCAGTGAAAGCGGTTTAAGCAGTTAGCTTGCTTTTTCGCTGAGCCCCACACAATGGAAAGTTAAATCTTAAATAACTTCTTTGTTTATTGTCCGATCTTATTGAAATTTTTGGGGCAAACAATTGTCAATAATATGTGTGACCAAACCAAATTCCAAGGTCACAACTCCAAAAATGCGTTTTCTGAACTTTTGGGGGTTTGGGGGGTGGTATCCAAAAAGTGAAATATTTGTTACATGTGTATGCTATTCGAGATTATACATGTCGAATTTGGGGCCTCTAGCTTTTATAACTTTGAAGTTATGTCCCAAAAACGCAAGTCTGAAATCGAAATTTATCGATAACTTTTAAACGGTACGAGTTATCGATAAAATGAAATAAACTTGATCTGTCCCGGGACTAGGAGAACTTATGCTCCAAATATGAAGTCTCTACCTCTTGTAGTCTCTGATATCTGTGTGTTCATACAGACAGACAGACGGACAGACGGACAGACGCGACAGACGGTCAGACGGACAGACGGACAGACGGACAGACAGACGGACATGGCTAGATCGACTCGACTGTTGATACTGATCAATAATATATATACTTTATATGGTCGGAGATGCTTCCTTATGCCTGTTACATACTTTTGCACAACTTCATTATACCCTTTTTACCCATTTTTAATGGGTTCAGGGTATAAAAACGTAGCCAAAGTCCAACAAACTGTTGCCAACTTTGTCATTAGTTAATTTACAGCTACATTTATTTTCCACTTTTTTTTTTGGCTCGTTAATGAGCAGCCAGTTAGGCGACGTCCAATTGGGCCGGGTTGAGTTTCTTGTTGGCCCAATTAGCTGGCAGCGGCTTTGATTGAACGGGGTTCCTTTCATTTGGTATTTGGTCATTGGTATATGGCATTGGGCATTTGACATTTAACATTTGACGTTTGACATTTGACTTACCGTGACGCGCCTCCTCGCCCTCGGGTGCATGTTGTGTTATTGTATTGAGCCTCCTCCTCCAAGTCGACATGACAATCGGATACGTCCCAGGAGAGGAAACCTGCAAGTGACAAAAGCAGTGGGAGAGAAAAACAGGTTAGTCGCACACATTACAAGTCGCACAGAGAAGCAAGGTCGCTTCATATAAAAGGATCGAATCGAATCGAATCGTTTCGAATCGATTTGTGTCATAAAATGAAGCGCTTGACAGCTGATAACAAAGCTGAGCTAAGATTAGATTTCCTTCAATTGTTTAAGGCAATACGCAGCTAAGGTCAAGCTTAAAGCTATTCAGCAACAAATACTTAACTGTAAGCTAAGAAGCAGCTGAGTGCTTAAAGCTGTATTCAGTATGCTTCAGCCATAAAGGCAGCATTCGAAGCACTTAAGCGTGATTATTCCCACAGTTTAACGCAACTGAACCTTTTTACAAAGTATGTATAACAAAAGCTGAAGGGTTCTGTTTGAGCTGTTATATGAGACACTGTTTCAAAATTTAAATTAATCTCACAGCTTGAACTAAAGATTATTAAACAATATAATAAAAAGCAATGAATGCAGCTTAAGCTGTGACAAAATATGAAACATTAAAGCCATATGAGCTGCACACATCATTTGAAAATTATTATTCATCTCACAGCTTAAACTTAACCGTTTTTTAGCAAGTATAACAAAATGTAAAGGATTCAGTTTAAGCTGCGAAATTCTATGAAACATTAAAGCCATATGTCTGAATTTCACACATAATTTCACAGCTTAAATTGAACCTTTTCAGCTAGTATAAAAGATTGTAAAGGATTCACTTTATGCAACATTAAAGCCATATGAATTTCGCACATATTTTCAAAAAAGCTTAAGCTAGAAAGTTTAATACAATGAAAAGGACTGAGCTTAATCTGTTCGACTGTATGAAACAGTAAAACCAAATGTATTCCCCACTCAGTTTCATAGTTTCTAATTAATGGCTTCAAAAGCACTTTATAACTTTGTAGTAGGTTAATAGTTTCACAGCTGTAAGCTAAGCAAATGCATATATATACTATTTACTCTCAATACAAATAATGTTTTATTTGACAAATGAAAATAAATGCTAAATTATATCTGCTATTGCTTAAATACGTTTGCAAAGAAGTCCCTAATGGGCAAACAATTGCACTCATTAGCCCCGTTTGACTCAACATAATTAGTTTGCTGCTTGAAGTTCAATGCTAATTGCAATTGCAATTGCCCTTATCAATTAGGACCTATGAATGTGCATGTTGTATCATGTTCGGTGAGTAACAGCACTTATAACATGTCTGAAATGCAGCCGTTTTACGTGTGCGTGTGTGTGTGTGTGTGTGTGTGTGTGTGTGTAGATATGTATTTATGTATGTATGTTTCTGATTTAACCGCAAGTAGTTGCTGTTGTTGACCAGCTGCCATATTGTTGCATAAGTGTTGTGTGTGTATATATGTGTGTGTGTGTGTGTGGCTCATTAATCAAGAGCCGAACAGCTGCTGCTCCACACACTACACTGCACTACACACACGCATATGCATACATACATACATATATCGTATTTGCACGTATTTTATACATTTTATAGTTTATGCTTTTTCATTATTATTTTCTAATTACAAAATGTGTCAAGGATCGCAGCATTTATTCGTTGCCATTTTGATAAATGGCCAACATGAGAAAACAAAACGCTGGACTTATGGCTCCTTCTGCGCATTACGCATACGTCATGGTGTACACACACACACACACACACACACAAGTACACACATTAAGTGTGTGTCTGAAGTGTTGTCTTCTTTTTGGTGTCCTCGTTGCTTTTGATATTTAGTTAGCTCTCATAGCAATATAGCTATTTATAGTTGGCCTTTGTGGTATTATGTCATTTAGTAAACAAATTAAGTCAGCCCTCTTTTTGTGTATATATGTGTGCGTGTGTGTATGTGTGTGTGGCCTGACCTAGTAGTAACTTCAGCAGAAGTATTTGCAAATACAAATACCCAAATGCTTGCAGAGGCAACAAAAAGTGCATCATTAGCATTTATTTTTTACTCGGCACCCGTATAATGAAGTTGTGCAAAAGCATGTAAAAGGAAAGAAAGGAAGCAACTGGGTATCTACTAGTTGGGCACTCCCGACTACAGCACTCATACTTGTTGTTCTTCATTGTTTTACCAGCAACTATTTGCTTGCCTTTTAAGCTCATTTATTTGTGCGCTGGTCAAGTGCAGAAGCCCTTTACTTGTCGAACGAACAAAACGACAAACAAAATACAGAGCTTCAGGCCACTATTTAATTAGCTGTGAGTGGTGCTTCAAGTGCTGCCTACACTTAATTACTGAGTGTCCCATATAAATAGTTAGTAATACACACATGTGTAGTTAAGAGTCTGTTGAGTCCTGCTTCCAAATGGACACGTTGCCGCTTGCAATCTGGAAGCTGGAGCTGTGCAAGTGCAGAATATTTCAAAGGCTCTGTGTGTGGTTCGTGGTATTTAATGAGCAGCAGTAGCATAGAAGCGAGTCTAGTCATAATCCCCGCCATGAATAACTTATTATAATGATGCCTTAATGAGTGCTTAACTTTCATTTTTTTATGCCGACTGCCTGACGTTAATGTGCATAAAGCTCATGCAAATGAAGCTGTCAGCTTTTTTAGCTTGCCAGGGATGAAGCCTAAGAAATGGCTAGAACATAATCACAGATTTAAGCTGATTGCTTTTTACGATTAAACACTCGAGGTGCGACCGAGAACTGCTTGCAATTCCCAACAATTCACTCGCACTCACTTCAATTGTGAACTTTATCGCAGGAGAACTGTTTGGAGCACAGTTTTGTCAAGTTTCTGCACTCATCGGACTCAATTGGCAACCAAATCGCTGACGTTCCCAGTTCCACAAGTAATATGGCATTACCTTTTATTTGTTGTTTTAGCCTTCATCTCTGCTTCTTTTCTTTTCTTCTTTTTTTCCCGCACACTGTTGAGCAATTTGCACAAATGGCTGGCAACAGCAACAAAAGGCAATGGTACAGAAACACACAACAAAAACGAAAACGAAGAAGAAGCAAAACAAACAAGTGGGAAAGGATTATCTTTGGCGTGCCGAAGATTTTATACTCTTTTCGAACCATTAGACAATTTTCACTCTGCCAACTGCAGCACTTTTTAGCTGTACAAATTGATATCATATGATATCAATTTGACTTGAAATATTAAACTTATTTCCAGTTGTATGGCAGCTGTAAGATATAGTGATCCAATCCGGCTGGCTCCGAACAATGTTATGTTTTGAATAATAAGTATCTGTGCAAAGTTTAATCGCGATAGCTTTGAAAACATGGGATTTATGGCCAAAACCGACTTCCAGCTGTATGGCAGCTATAAGATATAGTGGTCCGATCCGGCCGGTTCCGACCAATGTGCTGTCCCTTTGAATAATAAGTGTCTGTGCAAAGTTTTATAACGATAGCTCAAAAACTGAGGGACTAGTTTGCATACATACAGACAGACAGACAGTCGGACAGACGGACATGGCTAGATCAATTTGTTTTGTCATTCTAAGCATATACTGGCAGTAACTTTCGGGGGTCTCCGACGCTTCCTTCTATGCGTTACACACTTCAGCACAAACTTAATATACTATTTTCTTCGAAAAGAGTATAAAAAGAAATGCGCAAAAAACAACAAAAGCGTCGGCATAAAAATGTAAAATCTTAACACTTTTCACACATACACACACATGCAAGCTATGAGCCGGATCTGGAATATTGTGAGGCTAACAAAAAAGCACAACAACAATAGGGATAAGGGCGGAAGGGTCTTGGGAAAGGAAGCCAGCGCCCAAAGCGCCTACAGCGATTGCACAAAAATAATGAGGAAACGCGCAGGATATGCGACGCCATACGCCAACACACACAAGCACACACACACACACACACACACACATATATACCATATACCAAGGGTATAGGCTTGTGTGTGTGTGTGTGTTTGTGTGTGTGTGTTGGACGCTCTCTTGAGCAATCATCGGGCGAATGAAGCCACTCAGATGGTGGAGCAAAGCAGGCAATGTGGCCACCTCAGTGTCTCTGTGTGTGTGTGAGTCTGAGTCCTGAGTCTGAGGCCAGGTGGCGCCACAGTGCTCTGAACGTGTGTATCTGTGTGTGTGTGGGTGTGTGTGTGTGTGTGTGTTCGCACATTCATTTAGTATTTATGCGCTGATATCTGCGAGTGAGTCTTCAATTTTTCATGTGCACCAGCCCGTTTGTGTGTGTGTGTGTGTGTGTGTGTGTGTTGTGTGTGTGTGTGTGTGGGAAGCTGCCACTCATTTATTTATATAATTTCTTGCTCAGCTTCGCTTCAATGTCAAGTGTTTAATTTGTAACCTTTGCTTTTGGGGTGCCGCCTGTTTTATTGCTGAATTACGCAACGCTCAAACCAAATGAGCAACAAGATACTCGCACTAACTAATGCTGTTAATAATTAATTGTGTATCTTGAACAATACGATTTCTGTTTAATTCGTGGCACATTTTTGTGCATTCTAATTGCAATCGTAAATTTGTGTATGTACATTTATTTGTACATGTGTCAGCTTTAATAGACACTTTATACGACAGTAAAAATCAGGAATTTTAAATAGTTTAATATCAAGGCCTTTAAATTATATTTCGTAAAGAATTATTATAGACAAAGAACGTATTTAGTTAGTAAGCAAAATTTACGTTGTTGTGTTATTTTATGACTGATAGAAGTTTAATAAGTGCGAAATTAATTTAATGTACAGGAGTGCCTCAGAAATCTCTTCCAACCCAATTCTAATTCTTCAGAGACATTAAAATATTTACTAACGATTTGCCTTAAATACATTTTTGAAAACAAAAGCCATAGTGTTTATAAATCAAATAACTTCATTATGTTAATAATTTTAAGTAAGCAGCTTACAAAAACTCTAATTTCAAAGCTGAGACCAAGTATCAAACTAGTACAGCTCTAGAAACATAAATATTGAATCCATCAAACATTTTAGTTGCAGCAACTTATTGCTGACATGGCAAATACAATTGGAGAGAACAATAAATAAAATCACTTCTGACAACTTTGATAGCTTTGGACAATATTCAGCAGACTCATTTGCGAATTCGATAAGAATACTTCCAGGAAAAAGATTTCTCTGATATTAGTTACTTGTGAAAATCAATATATTTGTAAATTAGCAGTGTAGCAACATGACTTCATTAGACAATTCGCGTTAATCAACGCTTGGTTACTGCTAATTAGCAACTGTGCCACATCTGGCGGCACCTGCCACATGCCACCTGTCGCTGGGACATGCATCAACCTGGCCTGGGGCAGCTGACAGCAGCAACTTCCGTAGAAAACAGTTAGTTAACTGCCGATAGAAGGCGCGATATGAGGTGCAGAAGCTGCAGGCTGTGTTTTGCTGATTGAGTTGCTGTCATCGTTGTCATTCGCGTTCGCGTTCGCGTTGTCGTTGTTGGCGCTCAAAACTGTGCTACTTGTTTGCACAAATAGTTGCATAATTTTGTGCACTCGCGCTAAAAGCCACTCGACGCTAGACGGATGCTGGCAGTGATGGGGGGCGGGGGGGCGTGGCCCCGGCCCCGGCAGTCAGTTCGCCGGATCCGTGTTGATTCTGATGTAGCTAAAAAGCCACTTGCCGTTTGTTTGCCAGCTCTTGAAGTTGTGCGCGTTGAACAAGTTTGCACAGCCAAATGAATGTGCCTCCAACCCCCACTGCCACTCCCACTGCCAGCACTCATCCCTTCAGTTGCCTACCCAAAGCCCAAAGAGCTAACGATTCCTCAAGCCTCAAGCGGAGTACAGCAGCCAAAAAGGCCAAATGTTTTGCAATGCATATATAAATACATTAAAAAGAAATTAAACACTCGACTGTCCGTAATTGCGTACTAAGTGCTCTGCAAATTTTCATTGCATTTTCACTGTGGCTAGCTCAGCTAGTGCAGTCAGCTAGTATATCTGTCAGTTAAGCATCTGTGTATCTATCAGCTGCAGACAAGCTATAACTATTACAGATATCTGTTGCGAGCGCATCTGTTTTGAACTATTGATGGGATTTAAAGAACTGCAAGAGCTGACAAAGAAATGATGTATGTGGCAAATCCCAACTGGCAACCTATTACATTATATGGCTATGGAACTTTGACTATTATGCTGGAAGGGTTTATTAAAGTTTCATATGCAGCATGGGGGCTCTGAGTGGATATGAAGCAGAACTTTGGACAGCTCTGACAGATAAAACAGCTGACAAGCCAAAGGCGCCAACCAAAAAGTGTACATGTGTGTGTGTGCGTGTGTGTGTGTGTGTGAGTCTATTGTGGGTTCGCATTGCAAGTTTGAGTAACTCGCAAGCATTTCAGTGGCTCAGCGAAAAGTCGAGATAAAAGCAAAGCAAATTTAAAGTGTGGGAAAACGTGCAAGAAAATGAAAATGAAAATGAAAATGCAAACAATGCTGCGCCTGATTAGACACTGCTGATAAGCAGCATGATGACGATAAGGACGGATAGACGAGCTGATTGCCACCAGTCTGTGGGCTGCTGCAGCTGAGCGGGAAGGCAGGCGGGAAGGAGTGGGCCTGCCGACGAGGCAATTAAAATCCCAGGCCCAAGGCCATAAACAAGTGCGTGTGACACAAAGGGACAGAGACAGAGACAGAGCGAGAGAGAGAGCGAGAGAGAGTGAGAGAGATAGAGATGAAAACAAAGGCTATGGTGAATACAGCGATAGATAATTGGCGATAAGAAATGTAATTAATTGGCACAAGCCTGATTTATGAGACAAAAAGCAAAAGCTGAATACGACAACAATAAGCTGAATATTAACAAGCTCGAACTTTCAATGGAAATGATTCAAAGATAGCAAAAACTTCAATAACAGATCGCTTAAAGGACGACCTAAAGAAAGAAAATCACTTGAATGCAATATACACAAAAATAATCTTGATATTCTCAGTTTTGAAAAAGTTATTCTGTTTTCAACTATTAATACACTATATATATAAAAAACAAGTAAGAGTGCTCTAGTCGGGAGTGCCCGACTACGAGATACCCTGAACCCAGTTCTGACTTCCATTAATACTTGCTTAATAGTGTGCATACATACAAACACACACATACTGCAAGCAGTGCATGCGGCTTAAGCAGTTAGCTTGCTTTTCGCTGAGAGTATAAGAGTATAAAGAGTATAAACAGCTATTTGCTTTGAAATGCTAAGGATTTGGGCATACTAAGTAATACGTATACTTAATATCTGTCATATATTTTTAACAAATAATTTATTTTACAAGATTAAAAAGCTTCGGCAGTAATCTGTTGCATAATTTTTGTTTGTTTCGTCTTTGGTTACATACTATTCTGATTAAGTTTAATTTTTACTGTTGATATCATTTCTTGCTTAAGACTTATAATCATTTCAAATGTCCGATATGTGATGGCTCAAAAATGTAGTGAGTTACTGTATCTTGGAGTGCTTTTAAGGGCCATGTTAAGAGTATATTAACGACAAATAACAAAATTGCTAAGCCATTTTGCACTGCGTGTAGCCTTCTAGCCATATGTGATCTAACTGCACATCTAAGTCTCGCCCTCCAGCGGCAGCTGGAAGCACATACGATTGACTCGCCAAAAACTTCCTCCGACTGCCCAGTGGGCTTGAGTTTGTAAGCAGCGCAATCGACACCTATTCAAAGCTCATCGATTCTATTTATACGCATCGCGACGTTTCTTTTTAATTCGAAATTGCGTCAGCTGTGGGCTGTGTGTGCGTCATGTTCATTGTTGAGTCATTTCGATATTGTCATGTTATCCCTCTCTCTCTCTCTCTCTCCCACTATCGCTCTCCCACACCTCTGCGTCTCGCTCTCTTGGCCTGTGTTTTAGAGTGCTGTCCTTTGTCCAACATGACGTATGCGTAATCTTGTGAAGTGTTGTTCCAACCCAATTGCCAATCAGTGTTAATGGTTTTGTTCAAAATTGGCCAAAAAAACCCGACTTTGCCAAGTGTACAACAACAACAGTTAACCAAAAATAAAAAATAAAATAAAATCAGATTGGAGGAAAGGGAGCGAGAAAACATTTTTGTGCAAATTTTGCGTAAGAGTTTACAGCTGCGAGCTGTAATATGAGATATAAAAAACAAATGCTAAACAATAATAACAAGAAAGGAGAGACGACAAAAAAAAAAGAAATAAGTATATACTACACACATATATGATAAATAAAACTCAAAGAACGCAAGTAGAAATTTGTGGCTGTAAACAAGAGCTCGCACACGCAGCGTTTGGCAGGAAGTGGAGCAAGGGGAGGAAGTGGATGAAGTGCAGAGGGTGTACATATGAAATACACATGAAATATGCAGCAGCTGACAAAAGCAAACGTAAATTGTGCGGTCCAGCACAACAACTAACAGCAGCACTCGAGGTCTGCAAACTGAAGGTTGTTGTAGGTTTGGCTCAGTCTACGCTTGGGGTAGGGTGGTCGTCGCCTTGGGGGGGAGTAGGGTGGAGTCGGTAGTAGTGGTGCTAGCGACGCATTCACATAATTTACACCATTTTATCGATTTGCACGAAATATGAGTAAGATACTCGCTCTCGAATAAAATACTCACATTTTATGATCCTGCATAAATTGTGCATGTTTGCTCTCATAAATACACACATATCTTTGTTGCGCACATTACGCATACGCCACGTGGCGCAAGGACGGAAGAAAGGATGCATAAATAAACTTCAAAATTTGCTAAAGGTATACCTTACAGCAGGTGAGATTGTATAGTGTCAGTATGTTTAATTTATATGCCCACAGCACAAATTTAATATGATAAAAGTTTGGTGCAACTATTCGTATACTTAATCAAGAAAAGTGTTTTTTAACTATTTTATGCAATTACAAAATTTATCCTTTACAGCTGATTAGATAGGCGAGGTTTGCCAAGTATACCTCTGCCTTATTATAAGCACATTTTTGCCTTATATTATCATACCCTTTTCGAAGAAAATAGTATAATAAGTTTGTGCTGAAGTTTGTAACGCATAGAAGGAAGCGTTACTGCCAGTATGCTTAGAATGACAAAACAAATGGATCTAAGTAACTGTCCGTCTGTCCGACTGTCTGTCTGTATTTCTGTCTGTCCGTCCGTCTGTCTGTCTGTATGTATGCAAACTAGTACTTCAGTTTTTGAGCTATCGTGATAAAACTTTGCACAAGCACTTATTATTCAACGGGACAGCACATTGGTCGGTCTACTATATCTTATAGCTGCCATACAACTGCAAGTCGGTTTTGGCCATACATCCGATCTTTTGAACATCCTTATAACTCATCATTGTTAATAATTTCAAATCGATTCAGTTATAATTAGCAAAGATATGCGTCAGAGTCAGAGTGAAATTTGCCTAAAGGTTCGAAAAGAGTATAAAATCTTCGGCACGCCTTTGCATACATACAGACAGACAGTCAGCTATGGCTAGATCAATTTGTTTTGTCATTCTAAGCATACTGGAGGTATTTTTGGGGGGTCTCCGACGCTTCCTTCTACGCGTTACAAACTTCAGCGCAAAGTTAATATACTATTTTGTTCGAAAAGAGTATAAAAGAAATTCATCTATAGGCAACAAAGCAATACTAAGACTGATCAACATTTGAGGCAACTGTGCGTATACTTCATCAATGTCAAAGCTTTTGCAAAGGATGTTTGTGTTAAGACTTGAGGGCTCACAAGTACATCTTCTACACACACAACAACACAACACATGCAAGCCTTCAAGCGAATCAATGAAATGTCCTTTTGAAAGTTTCAACTTTAATAACTCAACTTAAGTGGACACAAGTCTCTCACACATTTGCAACGAAACAAATCGAGCGAGATTACATTAATGAACTTGTGGTGTAAACATGCTCAGCTTTATGCACGTTTTGATCTCTCCTTGTCACTCGATTCAACTGTATAGTCAAGAGCGCATTATATTTTGTCAACTAGATATTTATGCATTGCCGCACAGCGGTTTCCACAGCTGCATTAGTCGCATTTCACACTTGGCCCCAGGGTCGCAGTCGCAGTCGCAGTCACATTCCAAGCACCGCAGACTTTTCGCATGTAGTACAAATAGGTTGGCGGTATGTTATGGTAGGGTAGGGTAGGGTCGGGGTAGGGGTACACACTATGTATTCGGGGTATATGTAGGTACAATGTAGTTGCAGCTCGCATTCGATTGCAGGCGGAAAGCTGCCTGCCAGCACATAAATCACAACACTTTACTGAATAAACGGACAGTTGCGACAGGGGGCGGTGAGCGGGGGACAGGGGGGGCGTGGCAACGCTGAGGCACCCTCGGGCTGGCACAAAATCCCTTTTGACTATCTCAGCCACATGTCACGTGTTCTCATGTGCCCGCCTGTCCGCCTGCCCGCCTGCAACTCCAGCCTGCTACAGTCCTTCCCTTCCTTCGCCTCCCTTCCCCGCTACCCACGCTGTGTGGACACTTTGTTTATATTCGTTCGATTTTGCTGCCAACGAAACGGCAACGGGCAAAACAACATTTTTCAGACATTTCTGACACAGACTTGCGCCTGACAACTGACTACCCCTGTGTGTGTGTGTGTGTGTGTATGTGTGTGTGTGTGTGTGTGTGCGGCTCATCAAATAAAGCAAAGCCCTGGCACTGCAGTCAGCTGCACTGCCACAAAAAGATACTAAAAATAAATTTGCACTGCGCCCAACTAACTTTTGGGACAGCAGCAGACTGGGGAGCAAAGCGTACTCTAACTGCACCTGCAGCGGTTTTTTCTTATGAATTTCAAGTACCCCACACACACACACACACACACACACACACACACACACACACTCACATACACACACACACACACACACACACTCGCATCTACACATATATAGACATCTGAATCTAAATTTGAATTTGAGTGCAAAATTTGAATGCGTATTTCAAGTTTAGATGCGTCCACAATGCGTCTGACAACATCTTGGGGGCATCAAAATGGAATTGTGCTATACTTAGTAACTAAAAATATGAACACACACAGAGACTGAACGATACTCACATTTATATTTATGGCAGACGAACTTGGACTGTGACAAACTGTATGCAAAGTACAAATGTGAATGTGCCAATGAAATGTTAGTGGAAAGCCCTAACTTGATCATTAGTTAGGTAAATATATGAAATTAGTCTTTGGTCTTGACAAATTTACAATCATTTTGTTACTTTTGGCTGGCACGGATGAAATGCTTGTGTATGGTTTCAGGTTTCAGGTTCACATTCGATGAACTTCAAAATAACTCTTCAAATCTTTCTGCCTCGATTACTTTTAGATGAAAAAGTCTATTCGGTAAATCCATGCTCTTGCCTGGAAAATACTTGGGAATCTGATTTCACCATAACTCTAAAAAGTCGAATTAATCAATTAGTATTCTGCAGAGAGCAGCCTAATTGAGCATTTTCTCTAGCCATTTTACCTAGCTGTAATTAATTATTTGAACTGCAGCTGAGAGTAGTTTATTTCTATGAGTGGCTAATAACGAAAATGCACTCAAGCAGATTCATTTAAATCAGATGGACAGGCATGTTTGTATGCATGTTTGTCAGTTCTTTAGTGCTGAATGTTGTATCTAATTGAGAGCATAGCCTTGTGTTTATGCAAATTAGGCATATAATGAGCCGATGGCCCATTGCCAATGCACATCCAAATTGCGATAACGAGCTCTTCATTAACCAGCTGACAGAGACGGTGCTCGATTGCAGATGCTCTATTAACAAGGACAACGCACAGCGGACAACAGGCAGCAGCTATAGATGCTATTGATGCTAAAGCTGCAGTCGTTCGATTGAGAGATAATAATTATTTTGATTGCGGCCAGCATGGCAGCAGTCATTATATCAATATCTGCCAACTACACACACAGACGCACACACATGTGCATAAGTGTGTGTGTGTGTGTGTGTGTGTATCTCTCTCTGGTGCTTTGCGACCGCACTATGTAATTTAATTCAATTTTGTAGTTCGTCCCACTGAAATGTTAGCTGCTAATTAGTTAAGGACACGCCCAAAACACACACACACACACACACACACACATTCACACGCCCATGTTTGCTAAAATGAAATATTGCGAGTTTTGCATAGGTGCAATTTTCAGAACCATTTTCATGCGTCATCTCTAAATTTTATTGGTCTCCAGTTGATATATATATATATATATATATATATATAGCTGGCCACTAATTGACAACTGACGCCAGACACAATAGCTATATTTAGCTTGAAACACAATACTTTAACCTCCATTTAACTCAATTAAGCAAACTTCAATTTATATTATTGCATACACTTGACTGCTTGCCAGTTTGGCCAAAACACTTTATAATTTTTTTCAATACTGCCATCTGGGTTGGGATTATTGCAGTTAGGATTATTGCTGCTCATTATCGTTTCTATCAACTGTTTTGCAAACCTTTGATTGAATCTAATCTCAATTACCGAGGTGAGAAGAAATTTGGTTTTGTCGGCGTGTTAATTGACTGGATTGATTAAAGTTAAGTCCTCCAACTGTTCGGTATATTCTAGTATAGATTTAAAGAAGACTGGCTGATTACTGTTGGTATCACTTAAACATGTATACCATACATTTTGTTGATAAGCATAAATCAGAATTGAAGTTTAAGCTAATACTATGTCATTGAACAAAACTCTCTCTCTGTCTATATATATAAAATATAAAACTCAACTGCAGAAAACATCAGCAGCTGCTTAAATTTGGCCGCTCGAACTGTAATGGCATAGTCTAAATAAATTTACCAGTCAAATTAAGTGAACAAATCGAGTTGACGCCCTTAAATCGCTTACTTAACCAATAACAAGAGCCAATGTGACTATAAGCCATTTAAAATGATGTCCACGCCACGTTTTCGATACGGCTTGAGTTCAGATTCTGACATTTTCATACGCCTAGGTCACCAGCACAGAAGAAATACACATACATTTAGAAGTTTTCATTGCTCACTCTCTCAAAGTATTGCAATTGAGTCCGTGCCATTGGAACTTTGAAAGTGGTCAAGCCTTCCGCTTCTAAATGAGTACAGCTTATAAGAATATCGAATATCTAAAAGAAGCTTGCGCAAAACAAAAAGAGATCCCATTAGCTGGGACTACTAGCTGCAAAGTCTTTCAGCTCGGCTTTGTGCATGTTGCAAGTAGAAGTGCCTGCAATTTATTTATTGTAATCTAATCGGATAGCTATCTGAAACCGTTAGCTTGCCACAAAGCCGACCTTCCGCAGGCTGGCGCACAACAAAGCCAAAGCAAATCCTTGCTGCTGAGCTGCCAGCTGAGCTGCAGACTGCACCTCTTTGATCCCCAGCTGATTTCTCCGGAGATAGGCCCACATATATTTCTGTGTGTGTGTGGTCTGAAGTGCAGCCCATGTGCTAGCATTATAAATTTCAATTTCATGCCTGACTAACGGATAGCAGGCAAAACGGTAAACGGCTGCTAAATGTCAAGGGTTCACGGATGGTGGCCACAATACAAAACGCCTCGGGCTGCTTGATGAAAATAAAGAGCTGCGACGAGCATTGGCAGCGCTCGAGAGGTAGTCTGCTTATCTGCCACACCCACACACACCCACACACACACACACACACACACACACACACACACACACACACACACACACACTGGATGGGGCGTTGATGCGGCAGCGATGGCAATAAAAACCAGTTACACTTTGCTCGGTCGCCTTTTGTGCTGATTTCAAGTTGCTTTGAAATGAATTCGTATTGAATGGCTGCCAGCTGATTGAGCGGCCACTAAAAGCACACTCGTACACACACTCACACACACACTCGCACACACACTCGCACACTCAATGCCATGGGAAAAGCTTCAATTTTAGGTGTCTGAAATTCATAACTTAAAGATAAAGTGTAGTTTATATGTTTCCAATAGTACAAGAAAACTTAGTTTCTCGCGGATCAGTAGTTTCAACAGAAACAAGAATGTAATAGGTTCTCAATTATGGTCGGATAATAAGCAATAGTTTCAACAGAAACAAGAATATAATAGGTTTTCAATTATTATTCAATTATGGTCGGATAGTAAGCATAGAGTTGTAAAATACAACAGTTTTCTGTACTCATTTGTTTTTATCTGTGTATGCAAATTTTGAGCTCGATTAACATTGATGCAATCACGAGTCAGTTAGAAGTTTATTCGATAGTAGTTATAATTTCGAAATAGAAAATAATAAACGTATTGAAAACGGGCTCTGCAGTTGAGCTAATGGACTATATATTTTTGATGAACTTGAGAAAACAGAAGTGCTATGGGCATATTCTTTTGTATGTTCTGTTCGCCTGTCTACCAACAGTCCAACTGTCATAGTCAGAGGCTATATGAGGTAAAGATACAAAATTTACAAAATGCGTATACGCAATTTTTTTGATAGCTCGTCCCGCTTGGAGAGTACTGCCAAATATCGATTTGCGATCACCATTTTCTGTGCACATGGAATTTCTTTAGAGTTTATGTTCTTTTTGCTTAACATTTCCCGATCAGCCGACATTGCAATATATATTTATATTTTACCAATGCAATTGAATTTCGTTTTGCAAAATCTCACTTTGCTTAAATAGTTTAACAAAATGACTTTTCGGTGGCAAAAGTGTCAGTTTTGGCTATAGTTCGCAATGCGGGCCCTTAGCCACTGGCAACAGAGTCGCAAAGTCAGCAAAGCGGTGGAGATAAAGATTGCCGGCAGGCGGCCAAAATGCAATTTATCAACGATTTTAGCAATTTTTATGCAGGACGACAAAATTGAATCCACACACACACACGCATACACACATACACACGAATACACCGCACACACACACACATTGAGAGCGTGTCCTAGGCAGATAGATAGATGGCTGTGGGAATCATGGCCTGCATTTCATCATTCATTGGCTGGCAGGAAATTGCAAAATTTGTCGCCCTCTCGACGAAGAGACGCGTCGCTGGGTCTTATTTCAATTTGCTCCACTTTGCTGCGCTCACATGACACCGAAAGCCAGGCAAGTGTATGCATAGCACATAACACACATACACACACAGACATAGCCAACCACATGCACACTTTAATTAATATATAAATGCTTTATAATAGGCTTTTTGGCACTTTGGCAAGCAATATTAAGGATTTTAGCGCCTGAGCGCCTAGAAGGCTGCCTCAAATTTCGTACATTAATGGGCACTGTTGTGGTCGCTTTTACTGATAAGCATTACATTTTCAATTAGCCAGCTTGTTTACTCCTCACGCTAGAATATACCCACAGAGGAGGTGGCCTTAAAAGAACACCATACAAAACTATGCTGCTGTTTGTTTGTGACTTAGATAAGGCTTAGCTAGCATGTAATTATAATTGTAAAATTGATACTATAGAACATATCATTAGAAATATAAAAATGTAGATTGAGCTTAAGTTCAGTCTTTTCGAATCCATCCATCAAAATAAATAAGCTTTTACATTAGAGAGTGACCATTTTTTTTTTAGAAAGAAACCCTAGATCGAAAATTAAGTTCAAGATCCCTTTACTTTTATTTAAATTTTGTTCTCTTTTTTATAAAAAAAAATTTGTATATTCTATTCAACGTGCTTTCTGCTACCTTTAGTGGCAACTTAATTTAATTTTACATTTACAGGGAAAAAAGAAAGCATGAACTAATGTTACCTTTAAGATATAGACAAATGTATATTATTTACAGTATTTACACAATTTTAATTATTAAAGGATGAATCTGAATATAAGCTTTATATATAAAGCTATTATATTGCATATGACATATATGTCATATATGTATATAGAATGAACAAATAATAATACAAAACAAGTGGGAAAGGATTATCTTCGGCGTGCCGAAGATTTTATACTCTTTTCGAACCTTTAGACAATTTTGACTCTGCCAACTGCAGCACTTTCATTAGCTGTAAAAATTTATATCATATGAATTTAAATTTTCTATTGAAATATTAAATCTAGTTGTATGGCAGCTATAAGATATATTGGTCCGAGCCGGCCGGTTCCGACCAATGTGCTGTCCCTTAGAATAATAAGCATCTGTGCAAAGTTTTATCACGATAGTTAAAAAGCTGAGGGTCTAGTTTTCATACAGACAGACAGACAGACAGACAGACGGACGGACGGACATGGCTAGATCAATTTGTTTTGACATTCTAAGCATACTGGCAGTAACTTTTGGGGTCCCCGACGCTTCCTTCTATGCGTTACAAACTTCAGCAAGAGTATAAAAATATAAGTACTTTTTAGCTTTCCATGAAATACATAAACTCTTAACTATATATCTACATTGAAATACTATATACCTTTAGCTACTTTGATTCATGCTATGATTATATAAAATGTATTCCATTACCATGCTTTTAAAGCTTTTTGCCTGCATCGTAAGAAGAGATTTTGTTGGTTTGTAATATCGGTTGCATGGGCGATTACGAGTGCATTGAATGCTTTCAGCTTTTGGCCATGTGTCGCATTTGGCAGACGACCAAATAGCAAATGAACAGCAACAGCAACAGCAATAGCAACAAGGACCAACAAAAGGAAATCACTTGCTGATTATGCTAGCAGCTTTTAATTTCGCAAATGCGCCGCCCAACCGAAAGCGAAGGCACTGAATCAAGGCTTCCATTTAGGTGCTCTAATCAAATCCAATGTTGCCAGTGCTATGCTAGCCACCCCCTATCTCTCTTTCAGCTGGTGGGGCCAGTGCAGCTGGCGGCAGGCAGGTGCCATAAAGGTGCACATAAAATTACTGAATGTGCGGCAAAATTGTAATAAAAATTGCAATTCGCGTTGCGGCCAAATGGCAAAAATGTATCTGTCGGATACATATTATGCAAATGCAAATTTATGGCCAATGAATTGAATTCAAATTGATTTGCTGCCGCCGTGTGGCACGGCTTCTTTTTTTTCTGTGGCACGTGGGCCAGCGAATGATTTTTCTGTTTCATGCCCCCAGCTTGATGACACGACCGAAACAAAAAGTGTGCTACGGTTTTTGTGTTTTTGTGTTTTTTGTCTTTAGACTGACAAGCGACTGACAGGCGACAAACCGCCAAACAAACTTGACGCTAAAAGTGACAAGCACTGAAATTTATGAGCGCTACGTCAGCTGCCAATTAATTATGTGCATGTGTACGCCCAAACACGAGCAAGCAGGAGCAAGCAGGAGCAAGCAGGAGCAAACAGGAGCAAACAGGAACAGCAGCGAAACATCTGCAAAGTGCGCAAGGAAACCAATCGACTGAGCCATGTTGACTTAAATAATTGAAGTGTGACATGAATTATTGCCGTTTGGAGCAGCTGGCGCCACTGTTGGCGCTTCCACGTAGCCAACGTGATGGCTTCCAGCTGGCAAAGCCCCCCCAAAGAATGCACAATCAGTTGCGATAGAGCGAAGAACCTATACTCTCTATATTGTGTGCTTCAGATATGCATGTTATAGTAATTTTTAACCATTACAGATCTTTGCGACATTTTATTGTAATATTATTTTAAACATATATCAATTTTAAGCAAAGAAAAACAATTAAGCTCCACAGCAGATATAAATCGTCGCAATTCAAAATATTAAGTATAAGTATAATATAAGTATGCAAATAAAATTGAGAAAACTTTTGTATCTATATTAACACAATTTGAATGCATCCAAAGGGACTTTGAGTTTGAGAATATCGTTAAGCATAATCGGACAAAAACTATTGTATTGTTTGCTATAGTTTTTGCCATGTGTTTTACCCAAATTTGCCAATTTGTATAAACTTAATATTGAAAGCCATTTTTCAAAATATTGCATCAAATTTGACCAAATTTTAATTCGAATTATAGAGAAATGCACTTATGGAGATTTCTACATATATGTAAAAACAAAATTATATCGAATTTTGTCTTTAAACGCTAGTGTCACTCATTTTGATGCGAGCCATAGAAAATTCTACCTATCGACTTTGAATCCAACTGCATTTCTTCTTCGAAGATACATTCTCTGGATTAGTAAAAGTGCCTGCATATTCAAGATAAGAATGAAGTTACAAGCTTAGTCACGTAGCTGAGATAATTGAGATTCATTGCTAGAGAGTTAAAACAATGTTTTGTCCAAACATTGGAGAATGGCAATGGCAATGGCAGAGAGACTCAGGAGTCTCTTCTGAGTTCAGAGTTACTTTCGCTGTGATTGCAAATTGTGGAAAATTAATTGAAAATTGGCTGTCTGCTAGCTGCGAGTCTGAATGGAGCAGCTGATTAATATTTATTTGCCATCGCTGGTGCTGCTGAGCAAATAGTTGAAGTGCCTTCAACAACAAATGTATTTTAAACTTAATTGCATCTACATTATAAACAAGTAGACTGCAACTTTAAAATGTTATCAATAAAAGTGAGTTGTCTCGAGTACTGAAACGATTTGTTTGATTGACGTAATTGAATTGTCGTGTTGCAAAACTTGTAACTGAAAGTGAGAGAGTAATTTTTGAAAGGTACTGCAAAACATTCAAATGGAAAGCAATTAAAGCGTAATACCATTACTTCTTTCTCTCTGTCTCTTCTAGCTTTCGTTTCTTAATTCAGGTAATCCAAATAACGGACAGTCAGGCAGTTCCAGGAATAAAACAATGCAGCAAACGCAATGAAAATCAATCAAAAAGTCAAACAAAAGACGGCTGCGATTTTGCGTAGAAATCCATTTCGTTCAAATTTGTCAGCTTAAGGAGGAGCTGCAACTTTTGCGTTTCCGTTCGACCGACTTTCCGACAAGTTGCCACAAAGAATTTGCATATTTGAAATGAGCACAAGGAAAGCACACGGAAAGCCCAGTGGAGCATTTTCCAATTTTCGACACCAACCCGCCAAGAATTGTATTATTAATGTGCTGCCTGAGCAAACCCACTGAGATTAGCTATTAATTTTCATGATTGTGTGGGCGAAGTCTGTGTTAAAAAATAAAGTAGTATATAAATTTATATGCAGATATACATAGATAAATAAATATATAAGACGGCCGTAATGGTGTAAAGCAGCTTAGCCAAATGGAAGTTGGCTCATAAAAACGCTTTCAGCCGCTAAGCCGCTAATCAAAAAGAGAAAACAGCATGTATACCATATAGTATATATATATATAGATATAGCTGAGGTTATGGCCTATGGTCTGTGGTCTGTGGCAGACACGTGTGCCAATTGCATTAGTCGAATTGTATTTCACTTTAAATGCTACGAGATAAGCATTTTTTATGGCCAGCGAATTTGAAAGTTTGCTCTGCAAATGGGGCGTGGCCGGGCGCAAAACTTACGGACAACGTTTTATGCCGTTTTACACGTAGTATTTGCAGCTAAAATGGCTGCCAAGCGTGCTATATAAGTTGGCAGTTTTCCCGACTAAAACCCCATCAACCCATTCCCCATCCCCCCCTCCCGTGAGTGAACTCTTTTGCTGCCCCGAAACATGCAACTCAAATATGTAAACACGATAAACTGCATGAATACGAGCTAAGAATTTGTTATAGCTTCGGCTTTCGACTTTAACTAGTTTTATGGTATTTCGAAAGTTGAACTGAAAGAGCTCTCTCATTGAATTAGCGAAGTGCTTGGAGGACACTTAAGTGCTTATAGCCCTGACTCTCAGTTCGCAACTGATGGGCAAAGGCAAAGTCAGCGAAGGTGTGTCGGTTTCATTTTCATGCATTGAACAAGTAGAAAGATGGTTGAAAAATCAACAGGATCAGGATTCGATTTCTCTACAAAACTATTACGATAGAAAATCATGTGAAATTTAATGATAGCTACAGACTTGGGTATAGAGTATCTCTTAGTCAAGCTCATACATAGATAGTATTTTACAAAAGAATGTATATTTTTGTATATTTTTGAAGTTGTGCAAAAGTATGTTACAGGCATAAGGAAGCCGAGTCGATCTAGCCATGTCTGTCTGTCCGTCTGTCTGTCTGAACACGCAGATATCAGAGACTATAAGAGCTAGAGACTTCATATTTGGAATATAAGTTCTTGGAGGTCCGGGACAGATCAAGTTTGATTCGTTCGATTATCGATAACTCAACCCGTTCAAAAGGTATCGATAAATTTCGATTTTAGATCAGTGTTTTTTGGCCATAACTTGAAAGTTATAAAAGCTAAATGCAGCAAATTTGGTAAGCATAGGCTCGAATAGCATACACATGTACAAAATATTTCACTTTTTGGATACCGTAGCACCCATCCCCCCAAAAGGGAAAAACACTAATTTTTCAAGGTATGACCTTGTAATTTAGTTTGATCGCCCATTTTATATCGGACACTAAACACAGATGTTATTTAAGATTTATCATTCCATAGTGCTGGGCCTTGCGAAGCATTTGGCCTGCCTAAACTGCTTACACTGCTTGCAGTATGTGTGTGTTTGTATTTATAGGTAAGTATGAATGGATGTAAGGACTGGGTTCAGGGTATCTCCTAGTCGGGCAATCCCGACTTACTTGTTTGAATTGAATGTTAGTTAGTATTGAAAAATGAACTTCAAATACAATACGTGTACTCTCAAATTGTATACCATTTTTTGTATATGGCTCAAAACAAAACCAAATAGAAACGACTGCTAGGGAAAGTATTGCAAATATCATTCAATAGAATTGACCACATTGCTTCATTAATATTCATGTATGATTTATTGTATTAATCAATATCAATTCATGCATACATAATGCCGTTTTTTCTATGGCCTGGTATGGAGCCATGTTTATTCATTTGTAGTGCCAATGAAAAAATGCCAATACAATAGAGAAACTGTGAAACTTTCATGGCAAGGGAAAGTTGTGTGATTGGAGTGCTGATGTGAGCATATGTTGGGATTGGCTTGATTAGCTGACTTTGGCGTGTCAGTTGCAGGATTGTCGCAGGACAACTTAAGCTCGACGCTTACATATCAATTTGTGCCCTTGCTTGGCCAACATTTGTGAGCCACTTCAAGTTGGCTATTAGCAAGGAGTTAGCAACTAATTAAAGGTACACACTAACACACACACACACATAAGCACAAGGCAGCTGTCTGCCGAAGGTCTTCAAGTTGCAACAAAAGTTGCTCGTCCCTTGGGGGTACAGTTACAGTTGGAGCAACAACAGGAAGTGCCCTCATGGTCCATGTCCTCTGACCGTTGCGTTATGCGGTTGCTCTTGGTCAGTCTCATCATGAAATGTGAAACCCAAACCGTAGCCGTAGCCGTAACCTCAGAGCGCCCCGCCACCCACACCGTCAGTTTCAATTATAATCGCATTTGCATTGGCATTCCACTGCCCACTGTTGCTTTAATTAGATGCGGGGCGTTGTCCCGTTAGCCAGCATAATTTAAATAATTGCAAATTAAATTGCAGGCTTAATGACACGCCAAACGCAAACTTGTAAGCGAAGCACTCAAAACTGAAAACGAAAACTAATTAAAGTGCTTTTTATGCACGCAGTGGGTTGCTGCCTTGCTGGCTGGGTGGCTTGGTGGCTTGGTGGGTTGGGTGCTTTGGTGGTTGCTATGCAGGTGATGGGGGAAGCGCAGGTAACATGAGTAGCGCCAATAACAAAAGTGACCACAGGCGCGTCATCTGATCCGCATGCAGTGGGCGTGGTCTGTGTGTGTTTGTGGTGTGTGTGTGTGTGGCAAACTGGCCTCAAAATGCACTTACAGCAATTAATTTGCAATAAAAGCGCTTTGTATATGTGTTTATTATAAATGATTAGATTTTTTTTTGCTATAAATAACAGGTGATGAAAAGAAGATGGCCGCATCCCATACATCCTGCCATAGGCTCAACGAAGCTTGTGTGTGTGGGCTGACGTTATTGATCAGCAAGCACAATAAGCACACTGCCAGTAATCGAATCGTTATCCTGTTGACGCGTTGCTCATACGTCACATTGTACGGCCTTAAGATGTTTAGCTAGCGAGTTCGCAATGTATATGCATGCTCGCATCAATATAGCCAACATTATGCAAGTACTGCAAACGCCTATTACGCCAACAACATATTTTTGTACCTACTGAGGTTATATTCGAACAACATCAAGTATACGCAGCGCTTCTATTCCGGAAATGAATTAAAGCAAGCAGCTGATCGCTTTCACCTGCACATCATATTCGCAAGCTATTAGCTGGTTCTGTGCCTCAGCACACATATGTACACATAACGCTCGCTTGCACATGTCAGGACTATTATTAGTATGAGTCCCGGCTGTCGTCGGCAGAGAGTGTAACTCTCGCTGGCCACCCGGAGTGGGCGCCGCAAGTGTCCAAAAGCCGTGGGATTTAGCCATCTTATGTTATTTAGTTGTATTATATTTCTATTTTGTTGCTTGGCCAGCAATCTTGTTGGCAACAAGAGCCAGCAAACAGAGCTTCCAAGTGCTGCTGGCGTGTGTTTGATGGTTGCCATAGTTCCACAGTCACGTAGCCCGATGAGCCATCAAGGAAAGTAGCATAAACTGTTGTTGCCGTTTAGTGTGTGTGCGTGTGTGTGTTTATGTCATCGAGTGCAGCCAGCTGTCATATCTTACACACATTGTCACGCAATTGACAGGCAAGACAACGCAACAAACACCCAATGCTAAAAATAGCCACGCACTCTTCCCTCACGCTCTCTAACCCTCTATCTCTCTCTCTCTTTCTCTCTGTATCTCTCTCTCTCTCTCCCTATATATACATATATATTGTTTTAACTGTCTGTCTCTTGTTCTTGTTTCATGTCACATTGTCATTTCATTTAATCGATTTTTGCTTTAACATATTTCCGTAATACCTGGGCAGGCGACATGTCCCAAAGACCTTAGACCCTAGAAACTAGAAACTAGGAACTGGAAACTAGACTCTAGCCCAAAGCAGTTGCTATAATAATGTTGTTATGTGACTCTCGATATGCGCCTTACTTTGCTGTTCCCACTTCTCCCCTGCATTCCCTATTCGACTGACGTTCGATTGTCTGACCTTGAACGCTGCTCTTATATTGATTTCTTTGTTAAGTTAATTAAAAAGCACACGTTGCGAAATGAAAGTCAGCCATTAAACCAAATGAGCCAAGCAAAATGGCGCCTCCACAAGGCCCAAGCCCCAACCCCCAACCCCCAACCTTCAATCCCCAACCCCTAAAACAATCAACCCCTGGCGCCGCAAATCAACTGAGCAGCGTAATTTTCATAATTAAGTGCGCCTCAAAGAACGAAATGGCAACTGTCGAGTGGTGGCTCGCTGGTGTACTGATGGGTGGGTCTCGCTGATGGCGGGTGTAGCTGTAGGTGTAGCTGCAGCTACACTCAAGTGGCAGCCTCTTGCAAATGTAAGTAATACGGCTGCTCAGCGCTAAGCACAGAAATATCAGGAATTACATTACGTATACGACTCATGTTTATAACACAGCTATTCAATTACCAAATATAATTAATGTTGTTTAGCAAACTGGTAATCGTTCTAGAATATCGAAATAAATCACATGATCTCTATCATTTTATGAACTTAACCTTTTCACAGAGCCAATGAGTATCTATGCAATTATTAATTATTATTATCAGTATTTTTTCATATTGAAGATAAGCTAAACTATTATAAAGATAAATTATTTGGTGTAAATTAAAATTTGGAATTTGAGCAAGTTAGAAATGCAAATTTTAAGATTATTAATGTATTTAAAATGTATATGAACTACTTTTGGAATGGATGCTTCACTGAAATAATATTATACTTTCATATATTGTTTTTTTCAATAGTTATTTTGATTTGATTTCATCTTTATTGCATAAATGTTTATCATCGAAACAGCAAAATGAAAATATACATATATGTCTAAATATTTTGTTCGTAACAACTGCCAAGAGCGTTTTCCTCTGCGTAATTCTCATCCAAGCTCCACTCGCATCCCTAACATGCCATAGACACGTCTATGCATACATCCCATGTTAATCCATTAAATTTGCCCATACTCGAATATATGTATGCATACCATACCATACCATACCATACCAGCTGACTGCATCTCGCTTCAGTTCTGGTTGGCCTGTTCGCTTAAAGCCCTTTTCCATTAGCCTTTTCCCATTACGTTTGCATTTCTGTTTGCTCAACCTGTGCCCAAAAGCGACGCTGTTCGACCGTGTCACAAAATCAATTAAAAAACTGCCTCTTGTGCTAACAGTCAACCCACCGAACCAACCAACCACCCAACCACCCAGCCACCGAGCCACCAACCCACCGCCCACTTGTGATGCGCCCCGCCTATTTGCATTGGACAAACATTCGCATTTTTTTTCTCGCCAAACTAGCGCAAAAATAAAACGCACAAGAGCGACAGGTAAACAGCGTCCAGAAAGAGAGCGCAATCCAACCAGAACCACCCAACCACCCACCCACCCACCCACTCAACAGGCAGCGACTAATTTTTGTCGTGAACGGTCAACTTTCGTAATTTCCGGCGCATTTTGGGCGCGTCAGGCGGTGTCGCTTGTCCCCAGCAATTATGCCACTTGCCACTTACAACAATAACTGCCTGTGGCACAGCAAGAGCTGCTGCACCCAACCACCCAACCACACAACCACCCAACCAATGTCAATGTCTGCTCATCTCTGTTTAGTTTTGTGCTCTGTCACAGTCTCTCTGTTCAGCATAAATCAAATATTTGCTAATATTCTAAAACACTCACAGACACACACACTTGCACACACACACACACACACACACACACACACACACTTTTACTGCTGTCGACGCCGCACTTCCGGCTGCAACTGTTGATCTCTTTGCGCTGTTGTTATTGTTCGTGCTATTATTGCAATGTAATGCAATCAACATAAAAACCATTGACACAACTGTTCTTTTTCCCCACATGCGTGTGTATGTGTGCTTATTTGCTCTGTGTATTTACACTGCGGTTGTGCAGTTTTTTGCAATTTTAATTAAATCGCAACGAATGCTGCATACTTTGAGGCGCATCTCGCTTAAATCGAATCATTCAAATTGTGTTTGCCGCCCCGACAACTGTGCGTCGCGCTCTTCTTCTTCGGCTTCGGCTTCAGCTTCGGCTTCTAGCTCGTGTCATCTGCTTTGCCTCGCCCCTGCCATTGTCCTGGGCAGCAGGACAATGCGTTTAAGTTGCACCCAGCGGCGCAGCAATTACATTCAAACAGTAAAACAGTCGAACAGTCTAACTGACTGTGTGCGACACATTGAGAGCAATTAAGACAACGCCGACAACTGAATGTTAATGTTGCAATCAATCTGCATCATTGCGCTTGCTGTTAACTGTTAGACTAATCAGCACTTAACTGTTATTCTCTGTCCGTCCTTGGCTTCCACTTGTTTTGTGGCTATTCATCTTTACTCGACTAACTATAATAATTACATATTTATTGAATTGCTGTTTAGGCTATCGATATATATTTGTATACCCTGAGCCTAAAAATGGCCTGGCCAACAATCGGTATAATGAAGTTGTTTAATTATATATGTTTTTCAATCGAATTGACTTTGAAATCAATTGTGTCTATCAAAATAAATTTTCCACAAAATTAGAAGAAAAAAAAACGAACATCCTTGCAATCACGAAAATCCTGAATCGATAATGCTTTTTGTAATTTTATTACAATTAGCAAAATAGATTTAAAAAAGGAAGAAAAAAATCCAAATAAATCTTCCGCCACTGTTTTCGAGCTAGAAAAATATCAACATCTCCGAACTTGGTGTGTTGATTGTAAAGACCTTGAACTTTTCAAGAGCAGTATAAAATAACCGATAAACAACTTGAAAATCAATTATCAATACAAGTTTTCATTCAGGCGCTATTTAAGGCTAAGCTGCGAATCTCGCATCAAAAATCTTTGTTCAAATAGTGTTCGAAAAATCGAATTCAAATGTATTTGAACGAACCTTTTCCCATTTGCGTCCTAAAAGGAAACTTATGTAAAAAGTTCCCAGTGTACATTTCACAGTGAGTTGGAAACTGATTGGATTAAAAAAGCTAAATTTTTTCCCATTTTCGTCGTAAAAAGTTTCCTTGTGCAAAAATTCCATTAACATCTCGAATGTGAAAAGTATAAACTTTGCTGATTAAAAGTGCGCGACAGCCTAAAAAGCTTCCAATGGTATTTGCCTCAATTATTGCTGTTTCTTTTTTCGGATTTAATATTAGAGAAATTTTCATCAAATGTTACAAATGCCACTTTCTTTAAAAAAAACAATTTTTACATTATGTTATAGGATCCCATAATTTTGTTAGATATGAATTCGATAATCATGCATAATACAATTTCGGCCATGATTTGAGCTGAGAATTTTTTAATTTTTGAAAAGCAAATTTTTTTTTATTTCTGTTGTTGCTCCAACTTTCAATGGACAAATGCGTAAACTTTGTCAAAGCTGAACTGATTTCAAGGCATACCATTATTGATAATAATGTCACAATTAGTTGTCTGCTGCCTGCTAGCGCTAATTGACTTACAAAAAGCCTTAGTTTCTGATTAATGTGCTGGTAAGTAGTTATTCCAAATATTCGGACATATTGCTTGAGTGGTATTTAGTGGGCGTCGCTGCCACGCCCACAGCACATCGACAGGCACTCAACATAATTATGTAGAAGGCAGGAAACTGTGTCAGTCTGTACAAGCAAGTGAAAATGAGCAAGAAAACGGCTAGCAAAATGAAAAATGAATAATATATAATGGCAAGAATGAAAGAGAAAAAAACTTTTTTTTTTTTTTTTTTTTTTTTGATTTTTATTTGGCAAGCTACATAGGGTGTTTACCCTATTTCCAGGCCGGTATAACTTTAAACTTTAAAACCCAATCCTCAGTGGGGAGATGACGCTGTTGTCAGCACGGGTATGCTATAATTTATATTGCTATAATTTTCTAAAGAAGCCGGCCGTTCCGCGACCGGCCAAGGATCCAGAGGTCCGACGGGTGCTTGCGCTTTAGACGCCTATGTCTCGCCGGTCTGTCTTGCGAGCTGTCTAGCCAGGCGGTTAGAGTGGTCTAACAAACGTGCGCGATACCGGTTGGAGCTTTTACTTATGGCCTCACACACCGTTGGTATTTGAAGGTCGTTGAGGATAGTCTCATTTTTGACGTAATGATGCCACTGAATATTGGTCATGCGGCGCAAAGACTTTGTTATTGTAGCTTGAACTCTTCTTAGGGTAGTGTCACATGCAGTCCCCCAGCAAGTGATACCCCAATTTAACGTTGGCAGTATAATGGTCTTAAATAACCGTACTTTGGCTCTTAGGGAAAGACCACTCCCTGGTCTGAGAAGCCAGTCCAATTTCCCCAGTTTTTTGTTCACTGTTCCACATGCTTTTTTAATATGGCTGCTCCATGTGAGGCGCCTGTCCAGGGTCACTCCCAAATAAGTGATGTTATCAGTGTGCGCGATTCTCTTACCATCTAGATAAAGCCGACGTGAGCGCCCAGGCCGGAGTGCAAACGTGGCGTGTTGGGTTTTTTCAATATTCGGCTCTATATTCCATCGCGAGGCCCAGCGAGGCCCAGCACTCGAACTCATCTAGGAATCCTTGGACACGTCTGGAGGCAGTCGTTGAGTAACTGCTAGAAGCTAGGAAAGCTGTGTCGTCAGCATATGTTGCCGTCAATGATCCGGGTGTATTGAGGATGGGAAGATCCGCCGTAAATACAGTGTATAGTATTGGTCCAAGAATACTACCCTGAGGTACACCAGCCCGAATAGGACGCATTCCGGACCGGGCATCTCTGTATTCGACAGCAAATGCTCTGCCTTCCAGGAAAGAGACAAGCACCTTCCAGAGACCTTCAGGGAGCAGCGGCATTAGCTTGTAGCAGAGGCCCTCGTGCCAGACCCTATCAAAAGCCTGCCGAATGTCCAGGAAAACTGCGGCACAGTATTTTTTCTTTTCGAAGGCGCTGAGGATGTGGCTTACAACACGATGGATTTGTTCAACCGCATTATGGCGTCCTCGGAAGCCAAATTGATGGTCTGGTAGTGCATTTTCAAAAGCGTCAACGGCCAGAAGACGGGTTAAAAAGATTCTCTCAAAGACCTTCGAAAACCTTCGAAAAGTAGGCAGGAGACTTATCGGCCTGAAAGAGTCCGGATTGTGGGGATCCTTGCCTTTCTTTGGCACCATAACAATAAGAGCGCGCTTCCATGGGGCCGGGAAATGACCCAAGTCAAGTACGGCATTGAACAGCCGACAAAGCTGTGAGACAATTACGCTGGGTAGAGCCTTTGCCACTTTGCCATCAATAGAATCCATTCCAGGTGCCTTAGAGAGAATCAACCTCTTTATTTGAGAATGAACCTCATCTTCGGTTACCGGCTGGACAAAATGAGAGGGGCCGAAGGATAGGCCAATCCTCGAGACGGTGGCTCTTACCTCTTGTCTGGTCGCGAAATCAAAAGGAGTGAACCGTGCTTCGAGTTCATTCGCAAAAAACTTCAGCAATATCGTCATCAGTACGAGCCCATGTACCATCATTACGTCTGAGAGGGAGCCTGCGAAGAGGCTGTCGCTTGATGCTGCGGGTGCACTTCCACAACGCAAAACCATGTTCCTCGTCAGGGTCGATGGCGTTGAGCTTGTTTACAAAGAACTTACAAAGAACTCCGACTTAGCAGACTTAAGCACACGCCTAAGATTTGAGACAGCGGCTTTCCACCGTGCCAGATCCAGCAGATGACGCGTCCTCATCCACTCGCGACGCAGAGAATGCCCTCGTCTAGCCAAAATCGAAATCTCAGGTTTAGAGGATGCCCAAGATGGCGGACGTGCGTATGGGGTTCCGGAGGAGGTCGAACATCTTCTCCAGGAAAAGGATGTTGATATCCTTCTTGTTTCAGAAACACACTTCAACAGCCGCTCCTCCTTCCGCATCCATGGTTATGATGTTCACTGTGCCAATCACCCGGGTGACCGTCTCCGTGGTGGTGCTGCAGTCATCGTGCGGTCATCGTTTGACTTTCACCTCAGTAGTACTATTGCTGAGCCTCATCTACAAGCTATTTCTATATCCTTGGTCACTGGTATTGGAAGAGTTTCTTTTGCTGCTGTATATTGCCCACCTGGACATCGTCAATGCTGGACTTCTGGAGAGTATCATCGCCTATTTGGCTCTATGGGCAACCACTTTTTTATTGGCTTATTGGCGGCGACTGGAATGCGCACCATCAATTTTGGGGATGCAGGCGGTCGTGTATTAGAGGAGATACTTTGATGTCACTGGTATCAGGCTCCACTCTTCAGGTCTTGGCCACCGGCGCACCCACACATTTTCCGGGAAATACCCGGTATCTCCCCACGGCCATTGACTTTGCGGTCTACAAAGGCATCCCCTGCAACCACCTCGCCATATCAGAGTGTACAGGTCTATCCTCTGATCACATCCCGTTGCTGGCTTACTTTTGTGTATCCGCCTATGTGGTTACCGCCAAACCTAGGCTTCTCCCCCGTGGCTCGAATATAGAGGACTTTGGTACTCGGCTCTCGACACTAGCTATTGCTAACCCTCTCCCTCTTGACACTCCTGCTAACATTGACGCTTTTGCGCAGGATCTGGTTGACGAGAGAAAAAAACAAATAGAAAAGAAGCAAAGCCAAAAGCGAAAACCACCGCTGCCCATTGACTATGAAAACTGACCACTGACATGCCTCATAGAAGGTTGGGCAGGTGCAATGGGTGCCTGGGTGCCTGGTGGCAGGTGCCTGGTGGCATGTGGCAGGTGGCATGTGGCAAGGAGAGTGGGTAGCTAATTAGACGGCGTGTCGGCAGCCAGCAAAGTGTGAAAATGGGCAACTCACAGTGGGTGGATTGGCCGATGCGATGGCTGCAACTGGATTGGAATTGGATTGAAATTGGAATTGGATTGGAATTGGATTGGATTGGATCCGTTTGGCACGCGACGTCATTTGCTGAAGCGTGGCAGCTGCCTGCCCGCCTGCTGTGCCTACCTCTCTCCTATTCCCAAGCTCGACTTGCTCTCATTTGCATATGCAAACTTTCTATGAGAGCAATGCGAATAATTTATGCTGATGAGCTAGACGAAGTTTTTTATTGGTTTAGTGGGCATGTGGGAGCAGGAGGAGCAGGAGGAGCAGCAGATGAGTACGTGAGGAGTACGTGCTGCTTTGATGTGTCTAGTGTATGTGTTGGACGTGCCACTTACCCTTGAGCAGATGCTGCAAGATGTTGTCCTTGTGCTCCTCGGAGTGCGGCTCGCCCATCCCATCACAATGAGCAGATAGCAGCCGGTCAAGGGACTCGGCGGTCCCACAATGCCGCCGGCCAAACTGGAGGCGCCACCGCCATCCGAGCAGGCCGTCTCCAATGGCGGACGGCCGCCAATCTCCGACGGCGGCAAGGGAGCTGGCGCCAGCATCAGTGGCCGCATCATCGCCAGCAGCATTCTCGCCACCTGCTCCATTCGCTGCGTCGCCAGCATTCGCATCCCCGTTGCTTGGCGGCGGCATCGGAGCCGTAGCCAACGACTCCATCTCGGCCTGGCCGGGCTCTACGGCCGGAGCAGCGTTCCCATTGCCATTGCCATTGCCGTTGCCGTTGGCGTTGCCATTGGCTTGGGCGGCATCTTCCGGCGGAGTGGTGGCTGCCATTGGAGCCCCTTCGCTAGCTGTAGTAGTCGTATTAGTTGCTATTGCTGCTGCTGCTGCTGCTGCTGCTGCTGCTTTAGGCCGATCTCCCATCACAGTTGTTGCTGTTCTTCTCACAGTCACGGGCACACACAGAAAAAAATATCTAGCCGTACACTTGAAAAAAATAGAACGGTATCGCTTTGCTTTGCTGCTGACTGGCGGAGTTTTGGAAACTCGGCACAAGCACTAGCGTACTCTTTTGCACACTTTAGCTGTCTCTCTCGCTAACTCTCTCTCTCGCTCTCTCTGACACTCTGTATCTGTCTCTGTCTTGCGCGGCGTTTTGTGCACGTAAAATTTCTTGGAAATTTTGCGGTAAAACGTCCGAAGCTCAGTCTTAACTGCTGTGGCAATTGGGGCGGTGGCGGCTAGCGGGGCGTGGCTGCCTTTTTGCTGCTTCACTTCACACGCTGCGCTTCTTTCGGTATTTGTTGTTGCTGTTGCTGTTGTTGTTGTTGTTGTGGCTTGTTGAAGTTATTTGTTGTACTTTGTGTTTGCTGGCCGTGACTTTGGCGCTTTTTTTTAGTTCTTCACGTTTTTTCTTTAGTTTTTTTCTTGTCTCTGAATTTTTTTCTTAATTGGTTTTTTTCTTTATATTTGAAATAAAGTTTTTTCGATTTATTTTTTTTTGCAATTTTGTTTTAGTTTTTTTCTTTATTTATTGTGCACACTTTGAAGCTGTGTTATTTACTTTGGGTTTTTTATTGAAATTAAAATAGGTGTTTTTTTTTTGGTTTTGGAAACTTTTTATTTTGATTATAATTTTTATTTCTTTTTTTATTAGTAAATTTTTGCGGCAATTGGCGTGTTGTTATTTTTTTTTTGGTTTTTCTTTTCAATAATATGAATTTAATATAATATTTGTTGTTTTTTACTGTAGATTTGGACTAGCTTTTACTTGTAGCAATGTTTTTTGGTTTTGTTTTTTTGTTTTTCTTTTAATAATTGATTTTATAATAATTGTCTTTTTGTATTTTTATGTGTATGTGTGTGTGTGTGATTTTAGCATGCAAAATGTATCTTTGGTTTTTTTGCTTGTGAGTTGCGTCTATTTTTTTTTTAATTTTCTTGGTTTTTTTACTTTTCTTTTTTGTAACGTATTTTCTACTTTTATGGATGTAGTAATATTTTCTTTTAGCTTCTTTTCGTTTGCTTTTTAGGTTTTAATAAATCTGTAAGATAAAAGCGAAAGAATCTAAATTAGTTAACACTATTTTATCAAATATACTTATGCTGATATAAATATTACGTCTTATGTTAACTTGAAAAAAACAGGTCTATCATATTTATACTCTTTTCGAAGAAAATAGTATATTAAGTTTGTCCTGAAGTTTGTAACGCATAGAAGGAAGCGTTACTGCCAGTATGCTTAGAATGACAAAACAAATTGATCTAGCCATGTCCGTCTGTCCGACTGTCTGTCTGTCTGTCTGTATGTATGCAAACTAGTCCCTCAGTTTTTGAGCTATCGTGGTAAAACTTTGCACAGACACTTATTATTCCAGGGGACATATTATCTTATATCTTATATCTTATAGCTGCTATTCAACTGGCAATGAAATAAATATTCTTAGAAAAAAAAAAAATAAATGTTACGCGACAAAACGATTTTGTACAGCTTATGAAATTTCAGTGCTGCAGTTGGCAGAGTGAAAATTGTCTATAGGTTCGAAAAGAGTATAAAATCTTCGGCACGCCGAAGATAATCCTTCCCCACTTGTTTTTTTTATTTATATAATATTAATATTTTATTTAAATAAGCAAAAGATATGTTTGCGAATCGCTAAAGAGATACTGCTATGCATAAATACATTTAAGCGAATCTCATAAAAAAACATCAAATATGTTTTTCTTATTAAAAAATTGTTTTCTTAAAAAACTACATCTTTTAACAGGACAAAACTAATAATCAAAATAAACGGATACATATTTGAAGAATGTTTCTGTTACAAGATTTTACTTATACTTTAAATATACAAATTCAAAAAAAATAAACATAATTTCACAACTTCCTCCGGCAAAATGCTTCAAAATGTTTCAAATTTGCGCAAAATATCATTGTGCACCACTTGAGACTAACAAAAAGTAGATTGCTATTGGTTATCTAGTCGTAAAGAGCGCTTTCATTTCGTTTCTGCCAATTGCTGAAGTGCATTCGCCCTTTTTGTTGCTTTTGTGCTATTTTCTAAAACATTTTGTATATCTGGTTTCGGTCGCTGCACTTATGACACCCCAATCGCCGGCAATTTACCGCCGCCCGGGCCAACTTCAGAACTCCCGGGTCCGAATCACTTCCATCCATCCAGCCCGACGAGCTAGCCGGGCAAGGAGCTATAAAAAGCCCTAGACAGGCTGCGCATATAAATGCATTGAACTTTGGCCGTGTTGCTGGCAACAACAGCAACTACAAATGGCACATATGCAGCAACACACACACACACACACCAACCAATACACACACACACGCACACCCCAAAAAAGATGTCGTCATCGCTCCATAGCAACGACAACGACAACATCGACGTCATCAGGCGTTGCTGGCGTTGCCTGACTGAATGTTGAAACTATAAAAAGCACCAGCAATAAAACAAAACAAAAAACAAGTGCGCAAGGATTAGCTGCGGCGTGCCGAAGATTTTATACACTTTTCGAGTCGTTGAACAGATTTCACTGCCTTATGCATATGCTATATGCCTGTACACCTGTACACCTGTCTCCTTTATCTCTATCTTAGCTATTTGTGAGCAATATAGACACTCAAGAACAAGAGCTTTAGCAAAAAAACAACTTCCAGTTGTATGGCAGCTTCAGGTTGTGCTGCTCCGATCCGGCCAATTCCGACATATGAGCTGTCCCTTTGAATAATAAGTCTATGTGCCAAGTTTCATCGGGATAGCTCAAAAACTGAGAGACTAGTTTGCATACATACAGACAGACAGACACACAGACCAATTTGTTTTGTCATCGCAAGCAAAGTTAACTTAACGTTTCATGACAAGCTTCATAGCATACACCTCTTCGAAAAGAGTATAAGAACGGCAACAACAAGCAGAACAACTCCTTTTGATATTTATGTCGCGCCGTTGTTGTAATCCTGCAATGTGTTGTTGTTGCCGCTGTTGTTGTTGTTGGCTGGACTTGGTCGCGTGCCTGGTCTACGTGCCCATAGCGCCTTTCCGCCCCTGCCCCTGCCCCCACCCAATTTCCACTGCTTGCCACAACGTTGCGCTCCGCTGACGCTGCCTTTCAGTTTAGCTGCCGCTGCTGGCAGTGTCTCCATTCGTGTTGGTGGCGGCGTCTACCGATGATTCACCCAAGCAGTCGCCGGCAACTGCAGCTAAACTTGTATCTCCGCACACATATATATATAGATATATAGATATATAGATATATATATATGAGTGCCTCGCACTCAGTTTTCAGCACTCAGTTGTGAGAGCTGTGACGGATGCCAAACGCAATGAAATTTGCATTCGCTTGGGCCATTTCCCTGGGGGTCTGGGTCGTTGCCACGCCTTGGGCGCTGTGCGAGTTTTGATTGATGAGTTTTTGCTATTTTGGGGCCGCACATATACTACATATGCATCTCTTCTGGTGCATCGGCCAGCAAAGATCGCAGCTGCTAAAGTCAAGAGCAGGCGACGAAACAAGGAAGCGATTTTGAAGTTGATCAAATCAACGATGCGATCTGATCAAATGTTGACTTCTTTTTCGGATGGTTAATAACTCTGACTAAATGGCAATAAAATCAATAATTATCACATGTTCAATATCTTACAACATGGAATGCTCGATGAAAAGGTCTTCTAAAGTCAGCAGCTTATTGCCCAGTAAATATTATAGCGATATTCACTAGACACTAGACTTTGTCTTATGAGAGTGTCTTTTTTTTGGCTTTTGGTCTATATATATATATGTCATTTGGGAAAAAAACGTAATATTTTGCTTCCAACTCTTCTGTATTTCGTTTGATATTAAAAACGTGTATCTTTTAGTATCTCACTAACTTTCTTGGGACTATGCCCAAGTCTAGTCTAAGCCAGCACATATGTACATATGTTTAACAATCAAATTTATGACATGAAAGTTGCCATATTTTCATCTCAAAGCAATACTTCTAAGTTACTCTTAGGCTTGCCTTATATGGTTTCAACTTGGGCCTCAAAGTTAAGCCAAACTTCATCTAACGTTATTCTGAAATTGTTTTCAGATCTAAGCTCAAGATTTTAATGTAATTTTCTATACACATGCCAAGATGGGCTCATTGCCTTCGAACATAATCTGAATCTTTCTCTCTAAGTTGCCGGCTTTGGTAAGCACCATATAAAATCGATCTTAAGTTTGACTCCTTTTCTTTTTCAATCTCAATATAATGCGCTGCCAATGAAGTCACGCAAAGCGGCAACTGATTGGTAAGGCGATTAGCCAAAATAGCTAAATAGCTGCAGCAATCACTCGAACAGATCGTTTACAATACGAAGAACGAACGACCGAACAACAACAAAATGTGCACAGAAAGAAAAAAACGTGTGCGGAATCAGCAGAGACTTGCAGCTGGTAGAACAACCGCTGAGCAACTGGGACAGCAAAAGAAGTTGCAACTCTAGCCGCAATGGAACGGAACTGAACGAAACTTCACAACTGCAGAGAGGAAGTTGTAGAATCAATAGGTCACACACACACACACACACAGGCACACTCATGCAAGCACACACACACACACACACACACACACACATTTAGAGCGGTGGCAATTCGTTATATGATATCACCGCAAGGAAGCCACAAAAACCTCCGACCAAGCGGTACAAAAAATAAAAAACCACACACTGAAAGCAGTTGCATATAGTAGTAGTAGTGTCAAGTGGAAGGAGTAGCAGTAGAGGCACTTGAGCCACTCACACACACACACACTTAACAAAATTTGTCACTTCAGCTGCAATAATCAATTGCAAGTCGAATTAAAAAAAAAAACTAGAAAAAAAATTGAAGTTGCTTTTTTGAAAACTTCTTTTGGTTGTCTTTAGTTTACTTTGTAGCTGCTGCTGCTGCTGCTGCTGCGGCTGCGGCTGTTGGTATTACTGCTGCGGCTGCTGCTGCTGCTGCTGCTGCTGCTGGTGTTGCGAATTATCTTCTTCTTCTGCTGCTGCTGCTGCTGCTGGTGCTGCTGGTGCTGCTGCCTCAATTCGTGTGTATTTTTTTCGTTTGCTGCAAACGTTTTGAAAGCTCGACGACGACTGAATCTCTGGCCGGAACAACTCGCAACACGAAGCGGCGTCGCCGTTCAGTTTTCACAGCCAGCAGCGAAAAGAAGCGGCGACAGCGACGGCGAAGCGACGGCGAAGGCGATTTGGCAGCAGCAGCGGCGGCGACGAGTAGTCGCCGTTTTGGCTGCACGGCACAACTTCAGCGTCCACTGTTGTTGTTGTTATAGCTGTTGTTCGTGTTTGCGTCGTTGGAACTATTCCAGGCTGCGTCTGCGTGCGGCATTGCCAAAGCTTTTCTAACTGCTGTTCGTGCTGCTGCTTTTGCTGCTGCCGCTGCTGCCGCTGCTGCTGCTGCTGTTGTTGCTGTTGTTGGCTCAGCTGCTGGCCGAAAAAGGCTCGTCCTCGTCCTCGTCCTTGTGCGACTAGCGCAGCCGGCTGGCCGAACGCCTGAACGCCACTCGCCGCTTCCAGTTCGTTTCAGCTCGTTTCGGTTCGTTCCCATTCGTTGCGTTTCGTTCGAATTCGTTCGCTCTGCTTCGCGTTACTGGCGCCATGGCCCGACCGTCAGCCGTTCCGCGCCGGCTAACATTTTGCCAGTCATTCTCGTCGGCGCCTTCGTCGTCGTCGTCGTCGTCGTCGTCGTCGTCGTCGTCGTCGTTGTCGATTTTTGGCTATGCCGCCTTGGCATTTCGGAGTTGGCGCAGTACGCGACTCCTAACCGATTAGTATAGGGATGACTCTCCCCCTATCCCAAACGGACCAAGCAAACAGATGCCCACAGACTAGCTAGCAAGTCTATAGCCTACTTTGAGGCTAGCTGAAATGCGATGAACCCTATGCTTCTATATTCTAAAGCTACCAATGAAAAATTACATGAAATTAGTTCAAGATAAATAATCTATTTATGTAATATTCTGCAGAAATTTTTGCTTATTTTTAATATTCTTGTCCCAACCAGAAGACCCTTAACATTTTACATTACTGCATAACTTTGCTCTCCTCTTCTGTACATGTATTATCCATCAAAATAAACAAAAATGCTATCAATATGCATACAAATTAGAACGTGTATATAAAGCGATATATATTTGAAATTACGTTTTGTTTAACGTCGACTAAAAACAGTCGACATAAGAAATTAAGGAAGATTATGCATGTAATTTATATACTATATTGTGAGAAACAAAAAACATAATGTAAAACAAGATTAGTTGCCACAAAAGGTAACAAAATGCTCGGTAAATAAAATAGATAATAATAAAAAAATTAAAGAGAAACAAAAAATGTTTTTCCGAAATTAGACATATAAATTAAATTTTAAAGTCAACTTTTCTTGATTGATATTTTAAAATTTAAAATTTGAAAAAAATATGGTTGCTCGCTTAATATATAAATATAAAGAAACAAATAATTTGTTTAGCTGAGCTGGTATATCAAAAACCACAATCTATGATATCAACAAAAGTCAATTGATCGAATTACTGGAAAGACTTAATAGTACCATAATTATTATTAAGCTATAACAATTTGATTGATATACGAAAATCTATGATATCAGGATTAAACAAAATCTGAATTGCAATAATTTAAGCTTTACTGAGTAACTAATGATATTACAATTATTGAAAATATTGCAAGAAGTGTACTTGAAACGAAATTAATGTTAATTTTTAATAATGTATTTTTACGATAGACCAGCATATTACTATATACTATATATACATAGATGATAGCTTACTATCAAATTGTTATTTACGTATTTTCGCTTCTTGCGAATATATTTGACGAAGTAAGTGAAACGTTGCTGGTATAGTCCACAAAGACGCACGGATAACAACTGAGTCGCTGGCCGGCAACGGTCAGACACAGTACGGCGGATAGGCAACCAGCCGGAGCCGGAGACGGAGACGGAGACGATAGCGTTAAAGTCGCGTCGTCGGCTGAATTTGCCGCTAAACGCCGACCGACTGGAAGGCAGGCGATGTCGATTCCAATTCCGATTCCGATACCGATACCGATGTCGATGTCGCGATGTGCCTGCTAGGCGCTGGCAGGCAGATGGCAAATGCCAAAGTTGAACGACAGTCGGGGATCGTCCTTAGGCCAGGACTATGACAATGATAGCAAATGTCAGCCAAAACTCAAAAGTCAGTTGTGGCAAAACAACGTCGGGCGCCTGGAAGCCAGACGACAACCATCTGACTTTGCAATAACAGACAACTAATACAATCACACAACCCCACACACACTTTACACACACAACACACACACACACACATACACACACTAAGTATATACACAGCATACCAGCAAACAGCTGCCAGCAAAGTAAATATTGATTTTGCCGCCGCTTTTCGCTTGCCGGCTGTTTCCACTCAGCATGGGAGACGCGTTTTCCGATGGGGCGCCACAAACAGCTGGCTAAGCGCTCTCTCTCTCTCTCTCTCTCTCTCTCTCTCTCTCTGTATGTGTGTGTGTGTGTGTGCCGCTCAGCTGTGTGTCCAATGTACCGTTGGAACTCGAAGTCAAAGTGTCCAACAGCTTGCCGCTGTTATGTGCGACCTATCTTGGAAATATCTCTCAATCTCTTTGCCATCAGTTGACTTGGCATTCTGGTTCTTACAGTCTATTATACTATATGCATATAGTAAGCAGATCTTAGCTTTAAATATTTATCATACGCATTTTCTAATCTGTTCCACATATGATACAAATATCCATTTTAAACTTATTTTACTCTCTCTATAACTTTGAATATATTTTATTATTTGATTATAATTTCAAGTTTCCAATACTTACCTTTAAGCTATGTTTTTCTTATATTTTGCTTTAAATCGTATATAATTTGTTCTCAACTTCACTTTGCACTATGGATGGAGCAATTGATTTTGTTATTTATTCAGCATATGTTTTAATTTCCTTTAATTTGTAGTATTTAGTCAATGTTAAAGCTTTTCTCAAAAATTTTGTTTATTTTTGGCGTTTGTTTTTAATTTTAATTCAGCTTTAAGGCTTAGCACAAAATGGACTTTTGGTTTTAATCAGACGTTATGATTGGCAAACTTAACAGATTTGAATAGGCGCGATATTTGTATTGTTATTTATAGATTGTGTTTTTGGTTTTTTGAATAATGTTTAATATATATCAAAAGCGCTTGCAGGCTGGCAAAAGGCGATAACAAAGTCGTTTCTAATGTATGCGTTTTAATTATTTAATATGCAAATTGCTAATTTTCTTTTGGCTGATTTGCGATTTGTTTTAAAGGTTTAATAGCAATTTAATTCATAGTCGAGAAATGTTAATTAGAAAATATGTATACGATATATATATATATATATATATAGATAGATTTGTTGAACTAATGCTTAGCAATTTTGTGTGCAAATAATTGTATTATTTATGTTAATTTTGTTAGTAACTTTAATGAGTTTTTTTTTATAATTTTGTTGTGGAATATTAGGCGCTGTCCAATTAACTTTTCTTGTTCTTACGGTTATTATTGCTGTTGCTGTTGCTGTTGCTGTTGTTGTTGTTGTTGTTGAGGTTGTGTTGTTTTGTTTTGTTTTGCAATTCGCTAGCTGTGCAACTTTAAGTTTGATTTGAGCTAAACCGAAATAAACTTTAGACGGATATTGATTTTTATTTTGTATATCTTATATTGCTGCGGCTGCTGTTGGTATTTGTGTTGGTGTTGGTATTGGTGCTGTCATCGTCTGGACAGTTTGCGGGTGGGGGGCGGGGGGCAGAAGTACGGGGAGCTGCCCCCTGCGGCAGCTGCTGGGATCTCGGCTAATTGATTGATTGCCACACGTTTCTGAGGCGGACACGCGACGCACTTGGCCAATGTTTTAAACAATTTAACATTTAAACTGTGGCAGTTGCACAAATTTCTTGCTCACGGCTGACTGACTGACTGACTGACTGACTGACTGACAGACTAACTGGCTGGCTGGCTGGCTGGCTGACTGGCTGGCTGGCACTTGGGGCGCTGCTCTGCTCTGCTGGCTGCTCACTGCTCGGTGCTCGGTGCTCGGTGCTGGGTGCTCGGCGATGTCGTTACCATCGTGCGCAACATTTCCAATTCGCGCCAGTTGTTGCTGCTGCTGCTGCTGCTGTTGTTGCTGTTGTTGCTGTTGTTGTCGCTCTTGCCGTTTGCCTTTTGTGGCACATTGGAAGCAACATGCGATGTTTTTTCGCTTGCATAGCCAGCCGAAAACATGTGACAAACCTTTAGCCGCTTCCAATGGCGCAGGCGCAGGCGCCGCAATCGCAATCGCAATCAGCAGCAGCAGCAGCAACAACACCAGCTGCTAACAGCGACTGCACATATCTCAAGCGGAGCCGACAGCTGGCCGACTGTTAGCCGACAGTGGCATCCAACGGCAACGCACAGCTGTTCAGCCACAGCACAGAGCAACGATGATGACGATGATGTTAATGACGAGCGGCGACTATGGGAAGCCGAACGACAGCCGGAGAGCTCAAGCATGAACGGATGCGTTGAGGCGTGTGTGGCTACCAATACACAATTAAATATATGACCTAAAAGAGTGCCGAGTCCTTTTATTACATATTTGTGCATCAAACCAAACAAATATTGCGTATACGTATTATTATAGCTAACGTGATGTATGTTTGAATAATAAGAATCTGTGCAAAGTTTCATCGCGATAGCTTTGAAAACATTTGATTTATGGCCAAAACCGACTTCCAGCTGTATGGCAGCTATAAGATATAGTGGTCCGATCCGACCGGCTTCGACCAATGTGCTGTCCCTTTGAATAATAAGTCTCTGTGCTAAGATTTATCACGATAGCTCAAAAACTGAGGGACTAGTTTGCATACATACAGACAGACAGACAGACAGACAGACGGACAGACAGACGGACATGGCTAGATCAATTTGTTTTGCCATTCCAAGCATACTGGCAGTAACTTTTGGGGGTCTCCGACGCCACCTTCTATGCGCTACACACTTCAGCACAAACTTAATATACTATTTTCTTCGAAAAGAGTATAAAAGGGTACTTTTTTTATCAAACTTGAGTACCTATTTTCTGAGACATATACGATCCTTATACTCTTATTCACAAACTGTTCTGTGTATATAATGTATTGATTGCAATTTGAAGCTTCTATCATATGCAATAATTCACACAATTTGAACTCAAAATCATTTATCATTTATTTGAAGTGACTTACATTTTATTCCAAATGAACAGACTGCTAGAAACAAACATAATAAGACAATTTACTTTGCATAAAATTATAGTAGACATTCTTCGATGATATAAACAATAAATATATAAAACAAGAGTATATATAATACTAATTATACCAATTATAATTACATAGCTATAAGTTCACAAAGATAGTCTAATTGCAGTTTTAGAACGAACTCTTTTCAGCGGAACTTTCATGCCAGGACAACGCCCAGACTAATCCAATCAAAGCCTAAGCAATTTGAGTTTCGGCATATATTGGATGCCGGTCATGCATAGTTACAATATTCATTCGTTATTGTTTTTGTTGCTGTTGCTGTTGCTGTTCCTGCTTTTTTCCCACTTCCAGTGTGCCACACCCCTCTTTAGTTTGAAGTCAACAACTTTGCTGAAGGGCAGTCCAAAATGCTTACAAATGCATTGACAGCACGCAGACCCGACAGCACTCCGCCAACCCCTCCCCCGCCCCCTCACACACACACACACACACACACATACACACACACATACAGCCGAGAGCACATTCTCATGCACCGAAAAACAGTTGAATTTCATTTAATTATGACTTAACACGAAATGGCGTTGCATACTTAGCGGCGCCGGCCATGCAAGCCAAGAAAATGCCGTTACCCCAAACTTCTCGCATTCATTCTCTCTCTCTCTGTCTCTCTCTCTCTGCTTGCTGCCTAATTTCAAAAGTTTTGCGACACGAACCACGAACAACATGCCAAATATTGAAATGTAATAAATACGAAAGCGACCCAAAAACAAAACACACACATAAAATGTTTTGCAAAACTGCTGCAGTCCAGAGTGCCCAACTAGCTAGAAGTCTGGCAAAGTATTGCCTAAATAACTAAAATACTATGCGTCAATGGCACTTATATATAAGATACATTTATATAGATTTTTCAAAAAGAAACAAGTAAGAGTGCTGTAGTCGGGAGTGCCCGACTACGAGATACCCTGAACCCAGTCCTTACAATCATTCATACTAATCTAAGCACACACATGCTGCAGTATAAGCAGTATAAGCAGTGCAAGCGGTTTAAGCAGTTAGCTTGCTTTTTCGCTGAGCCCCACACAATGGAAAGTTAAATCTTAAATAACTTCTATGTTTATTGTCCGATCTCATTGAAATTTTTGGGGCAAGCAATTGTCCATAATATGTGTTACCAAACCAAATTGCAAGGTCGTACCTTCAAAAATGCATTTTTTGAACTTTTGGGGGGTTTGGGGGTGGTATCCAAAAAGTGAAATATTTGTTACATGTGTATGCTATTCGAGATTATACATGCCAAGTTTGGAGCCTCTATCTTTTATAACTTTGAAGTTATATCCCAAAAACGCAAGTCTGAAATCGAAATTTATCGATAACTTTTAAACGGTATGAGTTATCGATAAAATGAAATAAACTTGATCTGTCCCGGGATTAGGAGAACTTATGTTCCAAATATGAAGTCTCTAGCTCTTGTAGTCTCTGATATCTGTGTGTTCATACAGACAGACAGACGGACAGACGGACAGACGGACAGACGGTCAGACGGACAGACGGACAGACGGACAGACAGACGGACATGGCTAAATCGACTCGGCTGTTGATACTGATCAAGAATATATATACTTTATATGGTCGGAGATGCTTCCTTATGCCTGTTACATACTTTTGCACAAAACCATAATACCCTTTTTACCCATTTTTAATGGGTTCAGGGTATAAAAAGGACTCAGTCACTCAAGCAACGAATCGCCAGGTGTAAATATATCCTACAGCTTATACAAATAATAATTATAATAATTACAATAATAGTAATGATAATAATAATAATAATAATAATAATAATAATAATAATAATAATAATAATAATAATAATAATAATAATAATAATAATAATAATAATAATAATAATAATAATAATAATAATAATAATAATGATAATAATAATAATAATAATAATAATAATAATAATAATAATAATAATAATAATAATAATAATAATAATAATAATCACAATAATAATAATAGTAATAATAATAATAATAATAATAACAACAAGAGGAAGGGGATTTTCTTCGGCGTGCCGAAGATTTTATACTCTTTTCGAACCTTTAGGCAATTTTCACTCTGCCAACTGCACCACTGGAATTTCAGTACAAAATTGTTTTGTCGCGTGACATATTTTTTTATACCCTGAACCCATTAAAAATGGGTAAAAAGGGTATAATGAAGTTGTGCAAAAGTATGTAACAGGCATAAGGAAGCATCTCCGACCATATAAAGTATATATATTATTGATCAGTATCAACAGCCGAGTCAATCTAGCCATGTCCATCCGTCTGTCCGTCTGTCCGTCCGTCCGTCTGTCCGTCAGTCCGTCCGTCTGTCTGTATGAACACACGGATATCAGAGACTACAAAAGCTAGAGACTTCATATTTGGAATATAATTTCTCCTAATCCCGGGACAGATCAAGTTTATTTCATTTTATCGATAACTTGTACCGTTTAAAAGCTATCGATAAATTTCGATTTCAGACTAGCGTTTTTGGGACATAACTTCAAAGTTATAAGAGCTAGAGGCCCCTAATTTGACATGTATAATCTCGAATAGCATACACATGTAACAAATATTTCACTTTTTGGATACCACCCCCAAACCCCCAAAAGATCATCGCATTTTTGGAGGTACGACCTTGCAATTTGGTTTGGTCACACATATTATTGACAATTGTTTGCCCCAAAAATGGCAATAAGATCGTACAATAAACACAGAAGTTATTTAAGATTTAACTTTCCATTGTGTGTTGCTCGGTGAAAAGGAAACTAACTGCTTAAACCGCCTGCACTGCTTCTACTGCAGCAGGTGTGTGTTTAAATTAGTATGAATGATTATAAGGACTTGGCTCAGGGTATCTCGTAGTCGGGCACTCCCAACTAGAGCACTCTTACCTGTTTTTTTTGTTGTAAGAATATTTAATTCATTGCCAATTGTATGGCAGCTATAAGATATAGTGATCCGAAACGGCCGGCTCCGACCAATGTGATGTCTCTTTGAATAATAAGTATCTGTGCAAAGTGGCATCGCGATAGAATTAAAAACATGGGATATATGGCCAAAACCGACTTCGAGTTGTATGGCAGCTATAAGATATAGTGGTCCGATCCGGCTGGTTCCAACCAATGTGCTGTACATTTGATTAGTAAGTGTCTGTGCAAAGTTGCATCGCGATAGCTCTAAAACTGAAGGACTAGTTTGCATACATACAGACAGATAGACGGACATGGCTAGATCAATTTGTTTTGTTCATTCTATACATACGTTTGGGGGTCTGCGATTCTTCTTACCAACTTCAGCACAAACTTAATACACTATTTTCTGCGAAAAGAGTAAAATAATGATATTAATAAAATATTTGTATATGGTACGGTCATAAACCGAATCTTAATCTGGATTAAGCTTCTAGACTTAGAAGAGGTTTAGCAAAAACTGGATCACACCGGCCAAACCTAAAGTCCCAAGACATAAATTAGAAATATCTATAAAATATAGCAAATCGTTATATTTTTATTTGCCAGGTCATATTCTGTTTGCTTTAGTTATTATATATATATAGTTATTATAACTTTTTACAATAAATTTGAAAAATTATTAATTGCACCAAATTTAAAACACATTAATATTCAAGCCCAGAGTCCTGACAAGCTCACAACATAATCCTGAACTCTTAAACATTAGCCATAAATGCATCGACGATATCTTTAACTAAAAGCCAGATATACACAGTAAGAAATAAAAAGCGAGCTAAGTGGCAATTGGCAGGAAACTAATTGAGCAGGCAGCTACCATCTTTGGTAGCTGCATCGCGTGCGCAATACACTTACAGCTCCCCCAGATATACTATATATATAAAGAGTGAGAGAGGGAGAGAGAAGGCGAAAGAGAGTGGGAAAGAAGTTGGCTGTCGCCGGGCCTGAAAGCCGCCGGTAACTTGCATTTTATTGTGGCCATAAAAATGGTAGAAAAGAGCCAACTAAAATGCTATGGGAAATTTATTAACGACGCCAGCCAAAAAGGAAGACAGCTGCCCCACAAGACAGCCAACGTTCCGTTCTGTCTACGTATGTGTGTGTGTGTGTGTGTGTGTGTGTGTGTGGGACGCCTTGACTTATGCTATTGATTTTCTGTCCCTTTTTACCTGCGTTGCCCTTTTTCTTGCATAATTACGCTCATTATAATTATATTAAATCTGTGAACATTTCTTCTGTCGCATTTTAATTATAGCGGAGCGCATTGCACTCTTTCCAGCCTTTAACTCTTAACTGCTTCTCTCTCTCTCTCTCGCTCTCTCCCTCTCTCTCTCTGTCTCAGTGGCGTTCGTTTTCCCATTTTGTGTGTTGCTGGCGCCACCTGGCGCCGTCGGTAGGCAGCAAAACTAATTACGTTGCATTAATTAAAAAGTCAGCTAAATGCTAATGAAACACAACAGAAGAATGTATTATAGCAAGAAGAAGAAGTTGAAGAAGAAGCAGACAAATAAGACAATAGCAACAACAAATGCCAGCAAATATATTAGGATTGAATGAGAACTTGATTCATTTCGAAAACTTGCAGCACCTCTCTCTGTGTGTGTGTGTAGGTGTGTGTGTGTGTGTGTGTGTGTTTGTCCTTGTGCTGTGCCGTAATCGCAATAAATTTCAACAGCTCTGTCCGAAAATGTCAGGACTGAAACAAGCCCAAGACCTGCAGCCATTTGCGGCAATTTCGGATCATTTTCGTATCGATTATTATACGCTGATCCCAAATGGGAATGGAGCATATTAGTTGCATCTTTAGCGATACCTTAAACTGCAACAATAATAGTATGACTCAGTCGTTTACTTCAGATTGTAGCATTCACTCTTGTTATAATAGAAAGTTATAAGACGTTTTTAATCAAATTGAGCAAATGTATATGTAATAGAAGAAGGATCAGCATCGCAAATTCCCGCTTACTGTTTAAGTTCATATAATTCTTCTATATATGTATTGTGACGAGTACTTGGACTATGAACATAAGGCATATAAACATATACAATCTATCGAATAGGAAAACAAATGTTGTTATTGTCAACTTGTTGGCAAGTTTAATTTATAAAGACTAACTGATTTTATTGTTTGTAACATTCTATTCAATCTCAAGACTTCGAATTGCTTCTATTTCTGGAAGTTCACAGAATTTTGAATACTATTTGGTGGTTATACCTACATATATTGTTTTCAATTATTTATTTTCAGTTTCAGAATTCAAAAATTTGAAGTTTCGGTTTCCATTTCAGAGCAATATGGATGTTTTAATTACTGGAATTTCTAATTGACGGCTAGTCTGCCTACAGGATATCTGCCAGTTGAGCACTCTGGACAGCCTAGACTCTTGCTTGTTTTTTGCTTTGTTTCTTGCCGCGTTGTTAGCCGGAAACGGAAGTTGCAAGTGGCATGCGTCGCTGCTGTCTGTTGTTGTTGTTGTTGTTGCTGTTATTATCCGTGTTGTTCTTGTTGGTTTGCTTGGCTGCTATTCTTGTACAGCACGGAAATCGCAGACAGTGTACAAAACGTATGAAAAGTTCAAACCGCTCGCGGTTTGTCCTCATTTGGCACATTAATTAAGAGCTTGTCATTTAACAAGTCGGTCGCATTGCGAGCTGAGCAACTTTCCAAGCAGCAAACAACAACAGAAGTGCGCAAGTTCCCGTGGGGCAGCGTAGCAGCGACATATATTAAAAATGTTGCGCATACGCAGCGTGGCCTTCAGTGCAACAAAAGCCAAATGTAGCGAATACGCAACATTTCGCAATCGCTGCTAATGCTTGAGTGTGACACAAACTGTGCCAAAAACTGACAGCTAACAAATGTGTGTGTGTGTGCGTGTGTGTGTGTGTGTGTATATTTGCTAACTGCGCCTCAGCCATTTTGTCTAGCATTTTGCTGGCGCCGTTTAGATTCTCATATCGAATAGCAATATTAAGATATATATATATATAGTATATGTATATAAACATATATATACGTCTCTATAAGCACTGTGTCACAACTGTGACGTCACAGCTGCGCCAAATGTTATAAATCTGAAAAGGTCACTAAAACCCAAAGTATATTTTCATAGATTTGACCGAATATTAGAGAATGTTTTAAGGAAGGATAGTATATTAAGCTTTAACATTGAGTTGTCGCAAATATATATAATATATATAATTCAGCTGATTTCCTTTATTTACAATAGCTTAAACAGTATAAAGAGGTGAACATGGAGTAGAATAGAATTGAGAGAAAATATGTGTAAATGTTTGCCAATTTCCAAACAAATCCGAGGCAGACAAAAAACCAACTGCCTTTTGGTAAGAATATATATCTTTGATTTAAGCACAAAATGTGTTCAAACTAAACGGAATAGCAAAAATTTTAAATCCAAAATATATTCTTAGATTAAGTATCTTTCATCAAGAATTAGGTTTTGCTGACTTCACACAATCTAAATATAAAACTATGTTAATTTTTACAAATTTTTCTTAGTCTTAATTGAAGTTAGTCTATTTTCGACTGAAGAATTGTTAAAGATTGTAAAGCTAAAATAGTTTCAATTTCTTATTGTTAAATCTAAAGCCACATTATTATTATTTTCAAATCACAAATCGATAATATTTCCACACTCAATACTCAGATAGATAAACACTATTTAATTTATTGAAATAGGTGCCACCCCGAGAATTTAGCCAGTATTAAGTATAAAATGCCCTTTTGGGCAAGCTAAAAATAGAGAGAGCTAGTCGAAAATCGAGCCACAAGTTGGGTAAATGGGCGTGGCATGTCAGCTCAACTGATATACGTTGGCTGCTATTTGTTCTCGTGTGACGCACTCTTGCTACATCATTTGCCGTTAAGTCCTCGTCCTTTTCATTTATTGTGTTTTGATTTGCTTTCGTTTTTGGGTCGCCTTCTTGTTGCTTTTATTGTTATTAATATTTCATTTCCTATTGGGGGGGGGGGGGCGGTTGGGTCTGCGGCTGCCTGAATTGCGTTTTATTTTGTTTGTGTATAGTGCGTTGGGAAAATGGCTGCGTTGGGGCTGCCAGAAATGGCGTCGTTCGCTTTAACATTGCATACTTTTGGGCATTTTATTATATTAAGCCATAAATTTCAAGGTCAGACATCACATGCCAGCTGCCAGTTGCCAGTTGCCGGCTGCTGTTGTTATTGTTGTTGCCAAGTATTGTTGGCTTTGTTGGCAGCACGCAAAGGCAAAAGGACATCTCTCAGCTGGCCCATTGGGGAACCTTTTCAGATTCCTGCTTGTCACGACTCCAATGCCAACTACTTAATTGCCTTGTTAAATGTCATTTGCCTGCCCACAGATGTGCCAGCTGTGTGTCGTTAGCATTCAACGGTACATTTCTTATCAACTGCCGAAATAAAACTAGCCGCAGGACTCCAGCAAGCGTTTAAAAATAGTCCGACCTAACAACGTGTTAAGTAATTGGAGGAAAATAGTGTTTGGGTTGGAATTATTAGTAATTTAGTGGGTGTAAGTTTAGCGATTAAATAATCTATATAAATAAAACAGTCTGTCGTGGCTAATTGACTTGAATCCTTCCAGGACATATGTGAGCACTTTCAACCACAGTACTCACTTTGATTTATGAATACACACAAATTGTAGTACCTTGTCGCAATTGAGTTATCTATCCATATACTATATCTTATAGCTGGCATACAATTGGACGTCGGTTTTGGCTATATATCTCATGTTTTTAAAGCTATCGCTTGAACATCTTTATAACTCATCAATGTTTACAATTTCAAATCGATTGAGCTACAATTAGCAAAGATATGCATCATTAAATATTTCGGTATTGCAGTTGGCAGAATGAAAATTGCCTAAAGGTTCGAAAAGAGTATAGAATCTTCGGCACGCCGAAGATAATCCTTCCCCACAAAACAAAATTTAAATGTAGAATACATTCAGGTGAAGGACCATGAACAAATCGGATATTTTTTTTGGGAAAGTTATGCGAGTATCAAGTCCTTAAAGGACATTTCTTGGGTACAACAAATCACTTTTAGAATCCATCCAGACTCGAAAAGAGTATAAGATCTTCGACATGCCGAAGATAATCCGACCTTACTTGTTTTTTTTTCCATTTTATATTTTAAGACTTAAGAATTAAAAATAAAATCGAAATGTGTTATATGAAATATATTAAGCCATATCATAAAGCTCAGATCAAAACAAAAGACAGTACAATGAGTTGTTAAATAGAAAGATAAAATATATATTTAATTTTCACAATATGTATGTACACATAACGATCAAGCTTATTAATTCTAAAAGAAATATATATATTATTTTCTTTACATTGATTTCTAGACAGCTCAGACGTACAATGAGTTGTTAAATAGAAAGATAAAATAAATATTTAATTTTCATAATATGTATGTACACATAACAATCAAGCTTATTAATTCTAAAAAAAATATATATATTATTTTCTTTACATTGATTTCTGGACAGCTCAGACGTATAACTTGTAGTCCCGCTTATGTGGAAGGCTTTAAAGTCGATGGTGCAGCGTAGCACCTTAAAGGTATTCCCTTAATTAAGTTTTATAGCAGGTGCACGTCTGCTGGCATTAAGGTCAAACGGAAAGGTGTTTCTTTGGGGCTGCTTGCTGGTGTTGCGTTTCGCTTCGCGTCGCTTCGATTCGTTTCGTTTCGTTGGCAGCAGTGGCGCCACCTGCTGGGCGTTGCTGGCGTTTTATTTGAATTGCTATATATGCGCGGCTGGGGCGCCTAAAAGCAGAGCTCATTTTGTGTGGCAAGTTTGTGCCGTAAATCGATGCGGCAGCCCGCCTAAGCAGCCATAAACTAAGAGCCAACAAAAGGGCCAGTTTAAGCCTGATGGAAGAAGAAGGTAAGGTTGTCCTTTATTTGCTGCCTCGTCTTCTTCTGCTTCCTCTTGCTTCAAGTGTCTCTTTGGATTGTGTGCGCCGGTGACACGTGGCAACTTAAATTGAAATGCCGCCGGCATAGCTGTACATATCTATTAGGCTCGGCAGCTGCTTGGGGGCTTATAACCCAAACAACCTTCTCTACCCCTCTCACACACTCTCTCTCTCTCTCTCTTCGCATTTACTTCACCTGAGGCAACACTTAGCGGCACTGTGAAATGTCACCTGCTGATATCAAATGTACAACTGCAGTCGGCAGACGGCAAAAGGATTTCCACTCCACATGCATTTCCATTCCAAAAATGGAGTCGACAACAGAGCCTCATAAATTTGCTGATTACACCTGAATGAGATTTGGCTTGCATAATATCTGGATTGTTGGACCTGACAGCGAGCACACACACACACACACATGTGTAACTGTGTGTGTGTGTGCGACTATTTATTGATTTGCAATGCTTTCGTTTTCATGGCATGTCCTGCCATTCATATGCAAATGCCAGGAAAAAGGAAGTAACAAGAGGGGTGCGGGTGGGGGGTGGGGGGGTCGAGTGGGCGTGGCATGGCGTGGGCGCGCTGTAATAAAATGCCAAGCACATTGCCGAATAACCGAATAACTGCCAGCATCGCAATCACTGAGACGCAGAGCCAAAAGAGCCGCAGCCAAAGCCTCCAACAAATTCAATAAGTTGCAAAGACGCAGTGCCGCAAAATGGCTAGCATTGCGAGCGGCTGCCAAGTCATTCAGTCAGTTAGTCATTCAGTCATTCAGTCATTCAGTCAGTTAGTCAGTGAGTCATGCCAGCCAGCTAGCCAGTTGGCCAATTAGACAGCACCCAAAGGGCTGACAATGCCAAACGAGGACGCACATTAAAAGCCAGGCCAAAACGATTTATGTGTTATGGCACACACACTTACACACACACACACGCACACACACACACACACACACACACACTTACACACATACACGCATGCAAGTGATGACCCAGTGCGTTTGTGTGCTTGCAATATTTATGCCAAAAGATACAAGTAATTTATAAAATGCTAACTAAAAACAAGTTAGAGTGCTCTAGTCGGGAGTGCCCGACTACGAGATACCCTGAACCCAGTCCTTACAATCATTCGTACTGCTCTAAGCACACACATGCTGCAGTACAATCAGTACAAGCAGTGCAAGCGGTTTAAGCAGTTAGCTTGCTTTTCGCTGAGCCCCACACAATGGAAAGTTAAATCTTAAATAACTTCTGTGTTTATTGTCCGATCTTAATGAAATTTTTGGGGCAAGCAATTGTCGATAATATGTGTGACCAAACCAAATTGCAAGGTCGTACCTTCAAAAATGCGTTTTTTTAACTTTTGGGGGGTTTGGGGGGTGGTATCCAAAAACTGAAATATTTGTTACATGTGTATGCTATTCGAGATTATACATGCCAAATTAGGGGCCTCTAGCTCTTATAACTTGTAAGTTATAGCCCAAAAACGCTGGTCTGAAATCGAAATTTATCGATAACTTTTGAACGGGACGAGTTATCGATAAATTTTAATAAACTTGATCTGTCCCGGGATTACGAGAACTTATATTCCAAATATGAAGTCTCTAGCTCTTGTAGTCTCTGATATCCGCGTGTTCATACAGACAGACGGACGGACGGACGGACGGACAGACAGACAGACGGACATGGCTAAATCGACTCGGCTGTTGATACTGATCAATAATATATATACTTTATATGGTCGGAGATGCTTCCTTATGCCTGTTACATACTTTTGCACAAAGCCATAATACCCTTTTTACCCATTTTTAATGGGTTCAGGGTATAAAAAAAGGCTCAAATGCAAATCAATTCGCATGCACTCTAAAATCAAGAATATACTCCAACTTGTTTTGTATTTTCCAGCTATCCCAAGCACAATGTGTTGACAATCTCGCTAATTTGCTCAACTTATAAAGGATAACATTCTTTAAGCATTTTTGGATTGCATATAAATTATAAACCTATTAGACCAGTAAATCTAACAAATCAATGAATATTTGTATGAATGTATATTTAATTTTAAATATAATATTTAGAATCTTAAAAGAAATAAATAAGAATATAAAGCATAAATGCAAATTTGTCTTAATCGAAAGTTGAATTTATTAGATGTTTGACTTAAAACTTGGTATATATAAGTTTTTCAAACTTTAAAGATACACAGAAAGTATCTTGAATACATTCAGTTTCTTTTCTGGCAATCAAAAAACGTGAAGTGCATTGGTCTTAATTAGTTCACGTTATCGAGCGTGCACTGTATGTCTAAATATATATTATAGAGATTATAAATTATTTAATTATGTTTATATGATATCAATTAAATTCAATAAGATAAGATACAAATGATGTTTCATACTTATTAGACAGAGTTTCCCAATATTTTTAAGAAATGTAATTACAATTTCTGACACTAAATAGTGATGTATAACATTTCGCTTTTTATACTCTTTTCGAAGAAAATAGTATATTAAGTTTGTGCTGAAGTTTGTATGAAGGAAGCGTCAAAGACCCCCAAAAGTTACTGAATGACAGTACAAATTGATCTAGCCATGTCCGTCTGTCTGTCCGTCTGTATGTATGCAAACTAGTCCCTCAGTTTTTGAGCTATCGCGATGAAACTCTGCACACACACTTTTTATTTAAGTGTATTAGTCGAACCAGCCAGATCGGACCACTATATCTTATAGCTGCCATATAGCTGGAAGTTGGTTTTGGCCATATATCCGATCTTTTCAAAGCTACCGCCTTGCACACTTGAACATACTTATTACTCATCACTGTTCAGAATTGCAAAACGATTGGGTCATAAATAGCGAAGATATGCGTCATTAACATATTTGAAAGAACAGGGGACCTTTTTACCATTTCTTAAATTTAGGCTAATTTTTTTTCCAAATTTTAATTCGGCACGCCGAAGATAATCCATCCGCAATTGTTTTTACTAATCAACTTCAAGTGTTATACACATCTGACAGAGCTTTCAACGTATTAACATAAGCTGACATACGACTACATGCTGTCCACCTAGCACTAACTGTAACCGCAATCCCCAATCCCGAATCCGCCCACCCCCACTAATAGTATAGCCCTTGGCAGCTGATGCATCAGATGCAAATGCAAATGCAAATGGCATAAAAGGTCAGCTGCCAAGTGGCCACTGCATCAGGTTTATGCCGCAAGACTGATGCAGATGCTGATTGTGAGATTGAGCAATTGATTGATGGACCGATCGATCATTTAATTAGGGCGACCGGCAAAGTTCAGTTCAGGCGCCGGTCCAGCAGTAATTGAATGCCAATTGCCAAGCAGCAAAAGGCGAGTTGACATCACAGATAAACAACAACGACAACAACAACAAAAACAAAGATGGAGACAGTCCAAGGATGTAATCCGTGTTCAAGCTCATTAAATTAGAGAGCCGCATGTCCTTTGAAGCAGCGCCAATTGCCAACGACAACACGGCTACGAAAGGCATCTACATATACATATCTATCTACATATAGTATAAGTAAGCATCTTGTACAGTCAAACATGAAAATCAATGTCTGATTTTGTTCTCCCCAATAATAATGATCTCAAATGGGTATACCAATTCCAATTGTTCATATTATGCATTCAGAACTATAAGTATTATGTTTTCAGAACTATAAGTACTACATCTGGATAGCTTCAACTTTAGTTATCTCAAAGAGGTTTTTATAAAGGAATTCCCATTGTAATTAAATTTTATACAAATTCAAAACTTTATTAGATAAATTGGCAGCTTTAACAAATAGCTTCGAAAAAGGTCTACTGAAGCTACATTAAATACATAAATATCTTTGTTGTATAACATTATAAATGCATATATACAGCTAATTCTTTTTTTACACGGTTTGAAAATACATTTTTTTTACATGATTTCAACCTTTTGGGCTTAAATTTTTTGAAAATTTTTTTTTTATTTTTTAATTTGTTCAATGTCGTTTTTAGCGATTTTTTTTGGAGCCAATCTACCGTGTAAGTATAGAACTCGATGTACATGACTTTTATACACCTTACGCAATTCAATATAGCAATTATTAAAAGAACAGATCTGTTTAGAAAATATTCAAAATAATATTTAATTAATTTGCAACTTAAAGAAAAATCATTTCAAAATCGAACTGCTGCAAATCCAACAAATAAATGAATAAACAGCAAAAAATAAATGCTTAGTTTCGACACCTGATCTAAAAGTTTCCAAAATATCAATAGCATTGACTTCAAATTTAATTTCGCCTCATCGTTTTTGATTTTTGGCAAATTTGGTTTAAAATTTATACTAAAATTAATTGTTCTAGGTATATATGATTTTAGAATAATGGAATAAACCTATAACGTCGGTTTTTATATATTTTCTCTAGTAGTCTAAGAATTAAGTGAACTCAAATAGATTTAAATTTATTAATAACATTCTTGGCTTTCATTTATTTTAAAAACTAAAAATATTTATACTCACAAGTGATTTGTATAACTATTACTCTTAAAGTTACGATCTTTGCTTAAATCGCACTAACTGGCCAATAAATTTGGCGAACTAGCCCAATGAACTAGTTCGCAGGCATCAAAAGAAGCTATTATGAAAGCAAAGCGAGCAAAAAGCGGAAATATTAAATGTAAACGCATATATGTATGCTATATGTTTATGGCCAACTTTGCACGAATCAAACGCATAAAACGCAGCTAATTTTCAACTTGGCAAAAGATGCACAAAAGCCGCTCTGTGCGAGTGAGACAGAGGCAAAGAAAGAGCGAGACGGCAATGTTGAAGCAATTGCAATTGCAATTGCGATTGCGATTCTCTTCGCAAGTTTTGTGCCAGGCCAGCTGGAACTGGGTCTGCAACTTGAAGGGGCTGGTGGGGCTGTTGGGGGCGTGGCATTTTTGTGTCGTTTGCCAAGAAGGCCTAGAAGCCAAAAAAACAAGTGGGAAAGGATTATCTTCGGCGTGCCGAAGATTTTCTACTCTTTTCGAACCCTTAGACAATTTTCACTCTGCCAACTGCAGCACTTTCATTAGCTGTACACATTGATATCATATGAATTTAAGTTTTCTTTAGAAATATTAAATTTATTTCCAGTTATATGGCAGCTATAAGATATAGTGGTCCGATCCGGCCGGTTCCGACCAATATGCTGTCCCTTTAAATAATAAGTCTCTGTGCAAAGTTTGATCACGATAGTTCAACAACTGAGGGACTAGTTTGCATACATACAGACGGACAGACAGACGGACATGGCTAGATCAATTTGTACTGTCATTCAGTAACTTTTGGGTGTCTCCGACGCTTCCTTCTATGCGTTAAAAGCTTCAGCACAATTTTCATATCCTATTTTCTTCGAAAAGAGTATAAAAACGTTGAGGGGGGAGGGGGCAGAATGTGTGGCATACGCATAGGCGCCGCAACGCAACTTTTGCAATTGTTCGAGAGAGAAGTTCGTGGGCCATTTATCATGGCGTTCCCGTTATAGCTGTGTGGCAGTTATTGTCCTTTTCAACCTTACATCATAATGCATCTGCAAGTTTGCTGCGCTTGCTGCTGTTGTTGTTGTTGCACAATTGGGCGACACACAGAAAAATAAAGAAAGCACCAGCAAACAAAAACAAACCAACTAAAAAACAAAACAAAAAAAGAGAAAGAACTTTGGTAATGAGCAGCAGCTTCCCCCAATGGCATTTGCAACCCTTTTGTCAACTTTAGTTTTTATGTTGACTTTTTCCTCTTTGCTTTTCTTCTATTTTATTAAAGCTTTACAAATACGCACACACACACGCACACACACACGCACACACACACACATGTCGGAAAACCTGGGCAGCTGTTTGCCTAGATGGAATACTTCTTGTGGCTGTGTGTGTTAGGTGGAGGTGGGAATGGGATTGGGAATGGGAATGGGTGGCTTGGGGGCTTGGGGGTGGCTGGGGGGGCGCATGCATGGCAGGAGAGAGCACGCTTAACGGCTTGTTGGCCACTTTACGCCGTTGTACTCACGACGACGCTAAAAAGCCAGACGGCAAAAAACATGCAGCAGCGGCAGCAGCAGCACATTAGTGTATATAAGTTTATATATGCCTCTGTGTGTGTGTGTGTGTGTGTGTGTGTGTGTGTGTGTTGGGCAGGCACTTGAAAAGCATATTAAAAAAATGAAAATAAACACACAAATACATAAGCGGCACGGCAACGAAAAATCAAAGCACATTAATGTGAGCTAAAAAATGCACCTGTTTTCCCTCTCTTTTTTGCTGTTGTTTTGCATCTTTTCACTTTTTATTTAAATGCCATGCAAGGCGTGCCATTAAAAATATATTTATATATGATTGCGATGCGCCACCAACGCGCCAAGTGCACTACAAAACTATAAAAGCAACAACAACAGCAGCAGCAGCAGCAGTAAAAGCGCATTGTACGTGTACGTGAAATCGCTGCAGCATTTCAGTTGCCCATGGCGTATGAGCAATTTTCAGTTACCACGCAGCCAAAGCAATGCAATTAGAACGTTCGGTTAGCCAGGGTGTGGGGCTAGGGAGTCTGTGGCAGTGTGTGGCTTGCCCATTCAAATGTAATTGAGCTGCTAATTAATGTGCGCCACACACTTATATAACATGCGAATATATTATATTTGTGTGAAATTCGCTCGATTAGACAACACATACATGCAATCAAAATTATCGATATATGTACATATATGATATATACACCATATATATAATACACCATTCGGAGCAATGCATTAATTGCATCAAATTGCACTCAAAATGTTTGCAAAATCAAATGTCAATAAAATTCAGTTGCTGTAACAAAAGTTTACAACAAGAATTTATGCGTGACACAAAATAAACAAGTGGGCAAGGATTATCTTCGGCGTGCCGTAGATCTTATACTCTTTTCCAACCTTTATATAATAATAACTGAATCGATTTGAAATTGATTGAAACATTGATGAGATATAAGGATGTTCAATTGTACAGGGAAATTTAAGGCGATAGCTTTGAAAAGATTGGATATAGAGCCACAACCGACTTCCAGTTGTATGGCAGCTGTAAGATATAGTGGTCCGATCCGGCCGGTTCCGACCAATGTGCTGACCCTTTGCATAATAAGCCTCTGTGCAAAGTTTTATCACGATAGCTCAAAAACTGAGGGACTAGTTTGCATACATACAGACAGACAGACAAACAGACGGACATGGCTAGATCAATTTGTTTTGTCATTCTAAGCATACTGGCAGTATTTTTTGGATGTCTCCGAAGCTTCCCTCTATGCATTCCAAACTTCAGCACAAACTTAATATACTATTTTCTTCGAAAAGAGTATAAATATTATTAAAATAGTCTTTACAGCTCCAATAGCCGAATTGGCCTTTTGAATTCTGAAATAGCAAATACAACAAACCTCAATCGTTTATTGAATAAAATATTTAGACACATTACTGAACTGGCACGCTTTAATGGGGCTTGGGCCTCAAGTTCCCCCTGATTTTAGGAAGTAGCAAAAATCAATATGTGATTTTTGCTTTTACAAACGGAATACCATATTGCATTGAATCAATCATTTCATTTAATTGCTTGCTGCTTAAGGCAATCAATCTATCAATCATTGAACAATTCAAGCTTTAACAAGACTCATATTTTGTTATATGTTTGCTCACATTGCGATACGATATCATCAAGATCATATTTGATGTAGATTCATTCGTATTCTGCTTTAACTTACTTCCGGAACTTGCAAATATTGCACGTGCAAATGTTTAATACATAGACTACCCATCAATCAATCAATCAATCAGCCAATTGCACATTCGCACAGCTGCATTAACAGCATTGCGAGCATTGTCTATCAATCAATTAATTGCACAGTCATAACACCTTCAAGCCGGGCCATCAATCAACAATCTGTTCATTTGCTCGGCGTTCATTTCATTTAGTCTCAATCATAGCCCGTCTACGTTTCGTCAGAGAGCATCCATCACACACATACATACACACACACACACACAGACAGAGTCAACACTCGTCAATCAATCCTTTGAACAGTCAAACAGCGAATTGCGTAAGATTCCAAGAAAAGCCAACCGGCTTCCAAATCACCAGACAACTGGCAGCTGGGTTATCCCAGCCTGACACCCCATTCTCAATGACATCCTTATCATGCCAGGCCGTGCAGCGCTGTCCTAGTCTCAGACCCTATGGCATAAGGCACCATGTCGTCATCGTCATCGCTGCCACCGTCGCCGTTCCCACAGCTGTTCGTCTGAGGCCCGATGCCGGGAAAAGCTTTGGCCATATGTTTTGTTTTTGCTTTATGGCGCAAAAGCGCTGACAGCGCATCCAGCGCCTGGAAGCCTTGGCACGTGGCCAACTGGAACGCATACACAAAAGCTCCAGCAGCTGAAGAAGAAGCAGAAGAAGAAGAGCGGCCGTGTTGCAGCAAAGCTCACAGTGGGCCACAGCCCAAGCAGCCGCTTCAAGGGGGCAACTGGGCCACCATAAGAAGCCATATTCTGAAACAAAATGCCGGCTTCGCATGTGTTTGGCGAGAACAGCCGACAAAGACGCAGCAAGAACTGCAGAGAAAGAGCGAAAGATAGAGAGAGAGAGAGGGAGAGAGAGAGAGAGGGATAGAAGAAGAGAGAGCTTAATCGCGCCGTCTGAGAACGCCCAAAAGGAACTTTGACTCAACTTTGGACCCCCGAACTCCTTTGGCTGCTCTTTGTTCCCTCTGTTCCTAGCCGCAACAACAACAACGACAACAAGAACAACAGCAACAAAACTTGCAACAATGTGACATTATGTCATAACTGACATTCTGTGATGATTGTTGCTGTTGTTGCGGCTTTTGCTGTTGTCGAGTGCCTGCAGCAAAGCATTTAATGCCGTTGAGTTATCTCATCAAATGTTGAATACACTCCACTTGATGCTTCATGCTTGATGACCTGTCAAGCAGCAGCCCGTAACAGCAACAAAACAATGATAACGAATATATCGTAAACCTTGACATTGACAATTGCCGTTGTTGCTGTCGTTATGGTAATACCTTGCTTTTCTCATCAGAAAACAATGCAAGAAACGATTCAAGCTGTCGAATTGGGCTTGTTTATTTAAATATAACAGAAAAGCAGAAAGTCCATGAATGAATGCAATGAATATTCATATTATTTCGATTGTCATATTTATTTCATTGAAAAGTACAATAAATATAAATTGAACTACCCAAGAGATGATCACAGACTAACGATTCCCTGCATAGTTAGAAAAAGTCAGTTGTGCCCGACTAGCAGATACCCTGAACCCAGTCCATACATTCATTTATACTAACCTATCAGTGTACATACATAAAACACACACATGCTGCAAGCAGTGCAAGCAGTTTCAGCTTCTTCACTTAGTCCCATACTATGGAAAGTTACATATTTCACAACTTCTGGGTTTATTGTCCGATCTTATTCAAATGTGTGATCAAAGCAAATTGCAAGATCATACCTTCACTTTTGGGGGTAATTATTTGTGGCATGGTATGCTATTCAAGATTATACATACCAAATTTCTTATAACATTCAAGTAATGCCCAAAAACGCTGGTCTGAAATCGAAATGAATTGATAACTTTTTATCGGGACGAGTTATCGATAAGATCTGACCAGGGACTACGAGAACTATTTGCCAAATACGATATACACTTTATATGGTCGGCGATACTTCCTTATGCCAGTTACAAACTTTTTCACAACTTCATTATACCCTATTTAACCAATCTTTAATGGGTTCAGGGCAAAAAAAAACAGATTATTACTTACATGAAATGGGAATAGGAAAAACATTTTTGTTTAGTTGTTATCACAGCGGGAATAAAATCCGACATCCTCCCACAATTCACTTAATATTTGAGTGCTCACTAACGTCCTAAAGTGCCGTTTGTCAAATGTTTTTTTTTAGAGATACTAGAAGCTACTCAGAGCTCTGCCCTGTTAAACTATTAGTTTATCAACCATTACCTGTGAAACACTAAAATTGCACTTTCAACCATACAATCATCCTCATCTAGTTTGCCAGTCGAATTTATACAAATATTATGCGTTGTTACATAAATATTTGAGAAGCGCTGGAGGCCAATTGAATGACAAACAAAAAAGCTTGTAAGAACTTCATCTTACTCCGTACAGTAAATGTTACATCTTTCAATCAGCTACAACCGTTTAGGCTGAGTCTTGGCCATCAATCACCAATCAGTCAATGAGTCAATCGGGACTTTATTAAATACTAATTATAGTTTATTATACTCTTTTCGAAGAAAATAGTATATTAAATTTGTGCCCAAGAGCTACTGCCAGTAAGCTTAGTACTGCTTAGAATGACAAACAAATTGATCTAGCCATGTCCGTCTGTCTGTCTGTCTGTCTGTATGTATGCAAACTAGTCCCTCAGTTTTTGAGCTATCGTAATTAAACTTTGCACAAAGACTTATTATTCAAAGGGACAGCACATAAGTTGGAACCGGCCGTATCGGACCACTATATCTTATAGCTGCCATACAACTGGCAATGAATTAAAAATTTCAAAAGAAAAATTTTAATTCATATGATATAAAATCTTATAAAAACAAGTAAGAGTGCTCTAGTCGGGAGTGCCCGACTACGAGATACCCTGAACCCAGTCCTTACAATCATTCGTACTACTCTAAACACACACATGCTGCACTACAAGCAGTACAAGCAGTGCAAGCGGTTAGCTTGCTTTTTCGCTGAGCCGCACACAATGGAAAGTTAAATCTTAAATAACTTCTGTGTTTATTGTCCGATCTTATTGATATAATTTTTGGGGCAAGCAATTGTCGATAATATGTGTTACCAAACCAAATTGCAAGGTCGTACCTTCAAAAATAAATAACTTTTGGGGGGTTTGGGGGGTGGTATCCAAAAAGTGAAATATTTGTTACATGTGTATGCTATTCGAGATTATACATGCCAAATTTGGGGTCTCTAGCTTTTATAACTTTGAAGTTATGTCCCAAAAACGCTAGTCTAAAATCAAAATTTATCGATAACTTTTGAATGCGATGAGTTATCGATCAAATGAAATAAACTTGATCTGTCCCGGGATTAGGAGAACTTATGTTCCAAATATGAAGTCTCTAGCTCTTGTAGTCTCTGATATCTGTGTGTTCATACAGACAGACAGACGGACAGACAGACGGACATGGCTAGATCGACTCGGCTGTTGATACTGATCAATAATATATATACTTTATATGGTCGGAGATGCTTCCTTATGCCTGTTACATACTTTTGCACAAAACCATAATACCCTCTTTACCCATTTTTAATGGGTTCAGGGTATAAAAAATAAATGCCATGCGATAAAACGAATTTTACAAGATTGTCTAATGGTTCGAAAAGAGTATGAAAACTTCGGCACGCCGAAGATAATCCTTTCGCACTTGTTTATTTATACGTTTATATTATGAAAGCTATTCAAAAATTAAGATTGATGATTGGGGAAAACCCACAGAAACCCTATCCAACCAAACAAATAAATGTTAAGTCTTGTAAAATTCTTGTAAATCAAGAAAACTACAAATGAAATGCAAATAATTAAAATTAAAACTTAAAGTTAAACGAGAGATTATGAGAACACATATAATAAATTTGTGAGAAGTACATTCTTAAATAGTAGGTGGGCATTAAAGCCGACTTGCGTTGCGTTTAAAGCCCAAAGTGAGCGGTGTTTGCCCAACGGCTTTGCCTTCATTTTGATAACTATGCGCCCTGCGGTCTCTGCCACTTGGCATTCAGTCATCGTGGAGACCCAGGCGGACGGACGGACGGACGGACAGACGGACAGCCCGGGGTGTATGTATGTGTGTGTGTGTGCAGTTGAGGACCCAATTTAGCAGCCAAAACAGTTGACACTTTTACACGAGGCGCTAAGCAGTGGACGAAATCCGCTTCCGCTACGCGACTGCCAGCTGCACATATAAACACACACACACACACCACCAAAAAAAAAGTGTTGCATACTTCTGTGCGCTTTAGCTGGCTATTCAAAGCAAGTGGCCAAAACGGCCCCAGACCAGCACTGCCGCAGGCCAAATGGCAGGCAATGACATTTAAATGGGAGCCGGTCGCACAACTCAGCAATTCCCGCAGACAAACAAGCTGCATTCGCAGCACACACACACACACACATGTGTGTATATGACTTGACTTAAACTTATGGCGGACATATCTGTTGTTCGGCTAGCATTTGGCCGCCCCCGGGGCTCGGCTCAACTCAACTCTGCTCAGCTCAACTCAACTCAGCTCAGCTGCAATGCAGTTGCCATATTTTCATTGCCGACCGCTGGCCAAAAATAAATATATTTTGCAACACTGCTGACCGGATTTCGATTGCTCGGCTTAGCTGCTGTTTGCTGGGTGCTAGGGTGCTAGGGTGGCGCATTGAAGCTCTCGCATCAACACTTGACACTCGGGTGTCCTTGTCGTCCTTGCGACCGGCCATGTGGCCGCTTTCTTTGCACACCAGTTGAAATTGTTCGCTGTTGTTTCTTGCACATGTTAATTGAGCCTCCACGCACTCCCCTTCGCCAATGTCAATTGACACGCCCCCCTCCTCCCTATTTATGCAAATGTCAAAGGACGTTCAGTGAGACTTGATGCAGGCAAATCGTTGGCAGTACATGGCTTTTATTTTATGCGAGGGCCGAACACAGAAAACAACTATAGCTCCGTGGCTATAGAAAACAGGTAAGAAGTCAAAGTTGAACAAGGCTTAAGTGGCGACTTATCGATATCATATGATATGAAATGATATGATGGCGTTTTTTCAGGTTTTTGCCCATTCATACAACAAATGTTGGAACAATTTGTCAATTAAAAGCTTAGATTTTTAATTTTGCAATATATTCAATAATTATACTCTTTTCAAAGAAAATAGTATATTAAGATTATGCTGAAGATTGTAACGCATAGAGGGAAGCGTCTGAGACCCCCAAAAGTTACTGCCTGTATGCTTAGAAAAACAAAACAAATTGATCTAGCCATGTCCGTCTGTCTGTCTGTCTGTCTGTATGAATGCAAACTAGTCCCTCAGTTTTTGAGCTATCGCGATACAACTTTGCACAGATACTTATTATTCAAAGAGACATCACATTGCTCGGAGCCGGCCTGATCGGACAACTATATCTTATAGCTGACATACAACTGGAAGTCGGTTTTGCCCATAAATCCCATGTTTTTAGAGCTTTCGCGATTAAACTTTGCACAGATACCTATTATTCAAACATACATCACATTGATCGGAGCCGGCCGGATCGGATCACTATATCTTATAGCTGCCATACAACTGAAAATAAATTAAATATTCTAAGAAAGAAATTTACAGCATTTGAAATTTCAGTAGTGCAGTTGGCAGAGTGAAAATTGCCTTAAGGTTCGAAATGAGTATAAAATCTTCGGCACGCCGAAGATAATCCATCCCCACTTGTTTTATTATTATTTTTATTGCAATATTTATGTATGTCAGAATATATATATATTAAATTGAATTCAATAAATGAACAGATAAACGCATATGTTAGTCTATCGGTTTCTTATTTTATACATATAATTTTCATCTTTTCATTATTAATTTTATTATTATCATCTTTAATTTTATTGTCTACAAAATTTATTTAAATTTTTTTATTAGTCATTGCTATTGCTCCTTATTATGTCCACCATCACTATTTGCATATTGCTCCTGCTGAAATGTGAGAGATACTTGCTTATTGTGTAGGCTAATACATAAAGAATAATGGCTATATTTACCAAACATACTTATAATATATACAATCTAAAAAAAAAAAAACTTAGAATATTGGCTCAAAAAAAGAAATCACTTATTTGTCTTTGGCTCCAAAATACTTTAGTTGGTTGTAATCTAAAAAAAACAAGTGGAGAAGGATTATCTTCGGCGTGCCGAAGATTAAATACTCTTTTCGAACCTTAATGCAATTTTTACTATTTTTCCGTGACTGCTTATTTAATTCGCAGATATTAATGTCGCATACATATACCCCTACATATAAAATAAAATATATAAAGGTATTCATGTAAACAGGGACGTTTCACTATCCGCAGCTCGTGGACGCGTCCCTTAGCATTCATAAGTGCTACCGAATTGAACAATAAACAAGTTTCAGTTTTTCCAAAAAGTCAAAACTACATTACATATGTATACTACAATATACATACCAAATTTTGTGCCTGTTGCTCTTATACCTTTCAATTTAGGAAATTGAAAATAAATGAATTTGACTACAGCTATTATATATTTGAAAAGAAGAATAAGAAAAAATGAAAAAAATTACCAGTCGCCGCTGGTCTTGAACCCGGGACCTCTCGCTCACCAGTTCGCAACTTTACCCCTTACGCCACAAGCCGTTTTGATGATCGCTGACAAAATTGCTTGAAGAGCCGACTGTTACAAATTTCCTTGTTTGGTTTTCCTGCAACCTGCAGCAACTCGCGTTTGTCAGCATTTGTTTTTTCGCGTGGCATTGTTTTTGTTCTAAGCCATTGGAAGCAAATTAATTTGATTACAGTTATATATTTGAAAGGAAGAAAAAGAAAAAAGTATTAAATTAATAATCAGTCGCCGCCTAGACTCGAACTTGCGAGACCTTGCAAAACTTGCGTTCGTTAGCGCGGCTCTTTACGCCTTACGCCACAAACCGTTTTGACGATCGGTGACAAAATACCTTGAAGAGCAGACTATCAAAAGCTTTCTTGCGCTTGACTTTGTTTGCTCATATGCACCTGTTTTTTAAAAATATTTAATGACGCATATCTTCGCTGTTTATGACTCAATCGATTTGCGATTTTACCCATTGATGAGTTATAAGGATGTTCAAGTGTACAAGGAAATTTAAGGCAATTGCTTTGAAAACATCGGATTTATGGCCAAAACCGACTTTGAGGTGTATGGCAGCTATAAGATATAGTGGTCCGATCCGGCCGGCTCCGACCAATGTGCTGTCCCCTTGAATAATAAGTGTCTGTGCAAAGTTGTATCGCGATAGCTCAAAAACTGAGGGACTAGTTTGCATACATACAGACAGACAGACAGACAGACAGACGGACATGGCTAGATCAATTTGTTTTGTTTTTATAAGCATATTGGCAGTAACTTTTGGGGGTCTCAGACGCTTCCTTCTATGCGTTACAAACTTCAGGACAAACTTAATATACTATTTTCTTCGAAAAGAGTATAAAAACTTAGAATATTGGCTCAAAAAAAGAAATCACTTCTTTGTTTTTGGTTCCGAAACACTTTTGTTAATTGTATGCAAGCCAAATGTAAATTATAAAATAATATTAATAAAATTGTGCATTTAAATATAAAAATTTCTCTAAGTTTTGGTATTTATTAATATTGTATATCTTTTAATTGTTGGCATAATATATAAATATATATCAAAACGATAGAGGCTTTCCCTTTGTACATCCATCTGGCCGACTTCTGCTAGAATGAGAAATCTACCAGTTATATTATGGGTTCGGAAACTGATTCCCCAAATACAATCATCAATAAGATAGTGTTATGTTAAGTTTACCACATCATAATAGTTTAATTGCCAGGCAGTAACCGAAACGAAAACAAGTGGGGAAGGATTATCTTCGGCGTGCCGAAGATTTTATACTCTTTTCGAACCTATAGGCAATATTTAATTCATTGCCAGTTGTATAGCAGCTATAAGATATAGTGATTCGATCCAGCCGGCTCCAACTAATGTGATGTCTTTTTGAATAATAAGTATCAGTGCAAAGTTTCATCGCTATAGATTAAAAAACATGGGATATATGGCCAAAACCGACTTCGAGTTGTATGGCAGCTATAAGATATAGTGATTCGATCCAGCCGGCTCCAACTAATGTGATGTCTTTTTGAATAATAAGTATCAGTGCAAAGTTTCATCGCTATAGATTAAAAAACATGGGATATATGGCCAAAACCGACTTCGAGTTGTATGGCAGCTATAAGAAATAGTGGTCCGATCCGGCCTGCTCCGACCAATGTGCTGTCCCCTGGAATAATAAGTGTATGTGCAAAGTTTTATCGCTATAGCTCAAAAACTGAGGGACTAGTTTGCATACATACAGACAGACAGACAGACGGACACGGCTAGATCAATTTGTATTGTCATTCTAAGCATACTGGCAGTAACTTTTGCGGGTCTCCGACGCTTCCTTCTATGCGTTACAAACTTCAGGACAAACTTAATATACTATTTTCTTCGAAAAGAGTATAAATATTTAACATTAAATTTTATTTATTCATCTTATTACCACCACAAATAGTAAATACATTAAACTTGGTTCAAGGGTATTCATTTGAGAACAAACGCTCTCATTCAAAGTTTGTACACATATCCTTGATTGATTTTAGATTGTTGGTTTTGGCACTGGGCACTTTTCGAAATTCCTCCTCAAACTAGCACAATAACCACATAGCGGATTGTGTGTGTGTGTGTGTGTGTGATCGATTTCGCTGCACACTATTTACCGCTCACTCGATGCTAATGAGCGGCACTTTGGTTATTCAAGCGTTGAACATTCGCTTTCAGTTTTCGCTGTGAGCGATGCAAACCGTTTTACGAGTAGTTTTCACTTTGTGCCGCTTTTATCAGCATGGGTCGGTTATGCTCCTATTGTTCTTGGCCGCTGTAGCAACAGCTGCGATACAACAGCAAAAAGCGGCCATAATGCATAATAATAAAACAAATAACAGCAGCAGCAGCAGCAGCAACAACAATAAACCAGAATTTTCTCAGTTGCCAGCAATTGCAAGTGTGTACCTACATACATACATACACACCTACACAATGTGTGTGTGTGTGTGTGTGTGTGTGTGTGTGTGTGCATTGGATCCCAGTCTGGTTGGCAGTGCGGTGGTCGCTTTGCGTCCCATTATGTTCGCCTGGCAAAATTGGAGCATTTATTGTACCAACAAAAAACGCATAATGCGAGAGTCCCCGTCTCTCTCTGGCTGCCAACAAGCGAGTCGAGTCGAGTCGAGTCGCCTTGCACTGTTGTTCTTTTTTCGATATTTCTCTTTCTCTTGCTGATGGATAGTCAGATATGTACACAACAATGAGCGACAAATGCGCGTGACCCAACTAGTCGACTATGCGCTACCCTGTTTTGATTGATATGTCCATTGAAATAGTCAACTCTGACGAGTCAAATCGTGAGCATTAGCTCTAGTGTATAACTTGTTTTTGGCCCAAGTCATTTAGTATATAGCTTTTATTTGGTATTTCACTAAAAAAAAGTTTTATATTTTATAGAAATAAATGGGCATTGTCACAGAAAGATACGTTTTATATTTTCTGCTTTTCTGACAAAAATTACTGCATAGTTAAGCTTCGATTGAATTTCAAAATTTCTGCTCATCTTTGTGACAATAACAATTACACTATAAGAAAAATGTAATTCTTACCTATACGCCATGTGCACAGAACACAGGGTATAGCAAGCACACATGCTGTCAATCAGCAGCAGCGTAGCGCATGTACAGAACATTAAAGCTTAAAGCGTAAAGCTTCAAGCTTAGCTTGTACAACAACCAATGCGCTGAGTGAAAAGCTTAAGCGCAGCCACCACTATTGCCATCCTGCTCTAACACTCTGCACTTGCTGTGCATGATTGCAATCGAGCATTTAGATTTCATTAGTTTGTTTTGGTTTGTACATATTGTGCTCAGCGAGAGGGAGGGAGGGAGGGAGACAGGCGCAAGAGAGTTGAGAGCAAACACTATTTGGGTCGGCGCTGTGCTGCCGATTGCTGTTCGCCTGCTGACGCATCTAGGGCAAGTTCCTAGAATGTTCATTCCAATAAGCCACCATGGCCATTGGCAGCAACATCGCGAAAATGATAATGCTGATGGCAGGCGAAATTCATAGAATTCACCCGAACTCAATAGGCGCCCAGAGTCGGCGGCCCAATGCTGCGACGGCCGGGCCGACGAACTTGCTGCTCCGCAACATGTTTGCTTGCGTAGTCAACAAATCGCGTCATGCGCGTCGCAAATTCAGCAGGCGGCCAGAGACGGCAGCCGCGCGCCTTAGATTAGGAGCAGCAGCAGCAGCTGCGGATACGGGCCCACGGGCCAGGATGCCCAATCACATATGGCCGCGCGCCGCAACGGACTCCACATACGGCCGCCAATGCCAAAGCGCCACCAGCGCCACAAGCTCCACAAGCGCCACAAGCTCCACACGCCGGCAACGTGTTCGCTTTTAACACTTTCGTTTTCTTGTTCCAACCAAACGCTGGCCGCTAAATAGGCGCACAGCGGCCGGCAGCAGCGCGTTGCCACGCAACGGGAATGCGTCACATACATACATACATACGTACATACATACATACATGTATGTGCAAGCAACCAAACTGTAGACAGAGATAGCGAGCTCGAGCACCATATAGCTGTGCCGCTCGTTGCGCTCTCTCTAGATATGCATGTACATATGTATGTACAGTACAGTACACACATACATATATGCATCTCGCTCTGTCATACGAACAGACATGTACATATGTACAAAAGCTGCTCATTATACCCTGAACCCATTAAGCATGGGTAAAAAGAGTATTATGGTTTTGTGCAAAGGTATGTAACAGGCATAAGCAAGCATCTCCGACCATATAAAGTATATATATTCTTGATCAGTAACAACAGCCGAGTCGATCTAGCCATGTCTGTATGAACACGCGGATATCAGAGACTACAAGAGCTGGAGACTTCATAATTGGAATATAAGTTCTCGTAATGCCGGCACAGATCAAGTTAATTTAATTTTATCGATAACTCGTACCGTTAAAAAGTTATCAATATATTTCGATTTCAGACTAACGTTGTTGGGACATAACTTCACAGTTATAAGAGATAGAGGCCACAAATTTGGCATGTATAATCTCGAATAGCATACAAATATTAAATATATTTAACAAATATTTTACTTTTTGGATACCAACCCCCAATCCCCACAAAAGTTAAAAAAAAACACATTTTTGAAGCACGATCTTGCAATTTGGGTTGGTCACACATTTTATTGCCAATTGTATGCCCCAAAAATTGCAATACGATCGTACATTAAACACAGAAGTTGTTAAAGATTTAACTTTCCATTGTGCGGGGCTCAGTGAAAAAGCAAGCTAACTGCTTAAGCCGCTTGCACTGCTTGTACTGCTTGTGCTGCAGCATGTGTGTGTTTAGATTAGTATGAATGATTGTAAGGACTGGGTGCAGGGTATCTCGTAGTCGGGCACTCCCGACTAGAGCACTCTTGCTTGTTTTAGTTGGCAATTTAACATATACATGCATACACACATATATGTATATATATATATATTTATATGCATACATATGTATGTATTTATGGTTAATGGCAAGCGCTGGCAATTTCCTTGTGTAAAAAACAGTTTTTGTGCACAGGCGCACAGTGTGCGACAACAGCAGCAGCAACCGCAGCAGCCAAAAGCACAATATCAATTATGTACATATGTATGTGTGTATGTGTGCGGTTTGCTTCTGCTCGCTCTCTCGCTCTGGCTTAGTGTGCGACAAGTGCCGCAGCAGCCCAGAAGCGCTGCTGTCTCTCTCGCTCGAGCACTCGCTCATTAGATATGCATGCTTGTTCGCTTATAGCTTTTGTTTTTGCTTGGCGGCAAATTCGCTGACTGTTCGTTCGCTCAGTCAGCAACATGCAACAAATTACTATGTACTATGTGCATATGTATGTATGTATGTGAGGGAGTTGTAAGTTTGTGCGCTGCTGCTGCTTCGCTTCGATTGCGTGCTGTGCGCCTGTTCGAAAATCGACTGACTGAAGGCCCCTGAAATCGTGTGTGCACGCGATGGCGACGAAAGCAGGAACGAAGCAGGAACGACTTCGTTTCCAGCGAGCAGCCGACCCGACCCACCACCCGCTCCACTGACTGCAATCGGCACAATCGGCCGCATGCACTCTTGTGTGTGTATTTGAGTATTTGCGTTGCAAACTCATTAAAATGTATTTAATGCCACACGGGCAGGCAGGCAGGCAGTGTAGCTGCCACCTGTACCCGCCACCAGTGCCACCGCCTTGGCTACTTTCCCAGCGCCAGCACAGCGAAGGCAATTAGTGAAAAATGTACACCCCCCCCCCGCCCCCCTTTTATTAGCTGCACAAATTTCGACCTACGCTTTTCGCAGCGCATCTTCTTCCATCCTATTACGCCGGCATCGTCTTAATTAAAAAGCTGACAACGTTCCCAAGCAGCGTCCGTGCGCCTGAAGCCCGACGGCGCATTTTTAATTGCTTAATTGGAATTGCGTGTCGGCCGCGTCCCGGCCGCATCCTTGCACGCCCATGCCGTTGGGGGCGGGCATTTGGCCGGGCGACGCCCTCGCTGTCTGTTCCTTTCGCACGCCAGTTTGCCGGCTGCCAGCCAATTAAGCCAGCCCGCCTCTTGATTCAGCCACACAGCAGTTTCCGGGCAGCAGCAGCCGCTGTCAAGGTCGTGCCTGAGCTGACGACACCACGCCTGCTTGATACGCCTCAAACTCAGCCCGTGTAGCAGGCGCTCAGCGTGCGCCAGGATAATGTCCAGGATACGACGCGGCTGCTCGGCCGGATGCTGCGATAGCTACAACTGTAACTGAAACACACAGCTCGGCGCTGTTTCGCTCTCGCGCTCACGTGTCCTTGGCCAGCAGTTTAACGCAAGCTTACGGTAGCTTAAAAGCACAGCCGACTACAGCGAGTGCTTCAGCCGGGACATGTCGCATCTTAGCTTTCAATTCAGCTGCAATTCGCTAACATTTGCAAATGTTCTGAACCCAATCAAAAGCGTACAGTGAAGATGTACAAGCGTATGCAAGAGGCATAAGGAAGCATCCCCGACTCCATAAAGTATATGTATGTACATACATATATATATTCTAGATCAGTATCAATAGAGTCGATATATCTTTCTGTTCGTCAGTTGGCACACGCGAATATCAAAATTGGCATATACATTAATTCTCGTAGTTTCTGGTCACGTCATGTTTATTTCATTTTATCGATAACCTTTCCCGTTCAAAAGTAATCGATCAATTTAGATTTCAGACAAGTGGGAACGGATTATCTTCGGCGTGCCGAAGATTTTATACTCTTTTCGAACCTTTAGACAATTTTCACTCTGCCAACAGCAGCACTTTCATATGCCGTAAAAATTCGTTTTATCGCGTGGTATTTATTTTTTTGTTCTAAGAATATTTAATTTATTTCCAGTTGTATGGCAGCTATAAGATATAGTGATCCGATCCGGCCGGCTCCAACCAATGTGATGTCTTTTTGAATAATAAGTATCAGTGCAAAGTTTCATCGCTATAGATTGAAAAACATGGGATATATGGCCAAAATCGACTTCGAGTTGTATGGCAGCTATAAGATATAGTGGTCCGATCCGGCCGGCTCCGACCAATGTGCTGTCCCTTTAAATAATAAGTCTTTGTGCAAAGTTTTATCACGATAGCTCAAAAACTGAGGGACTAGTTTGCATACATACAGACAGACAGACAGACAGACAGACGGACATGGCTAGATCAATTTGTTTGGTCATTTTAAGCATACAGGCAGTAGCTTTTGGGGGTCTTCGACGCTTTCTTCTATGCGTTACACACTTCAGCACAAACTTAATATACTATTTTCTTTGAAAAGAGTAGTATAACAAGCGTGTTTTGGCCATAACTTGAAGGTTACGAGAGCAAGATACTTTCAATTTGTGGCCACCTTGCTCACCAGTTGCGCCCACCAAGATAAGGCACATTCTAGCAATACCTCTGTTATTAATATTTGACCCATCCAGCAAGATGCAAGACCAGAGGAATAAGACGCCACTTCCCATCTTGGATAAGTTTTCAAAGTGTCAAATACCATCAATATTCCACAAAGTTTAAATATTTATTCCCCATAAAAGTTGACAATTGCACCTAAGGCTAAAATACAAAACCTCGAACATAGTAGGCCAGACAAAATTTCGAGCAACATTTCGGCAGGTAAGCATCTGATATATTATTTTATTTCATATCAAGCTAGTAGCTCAACTAGTTCACATCGAAAAATTTCACTCTCCAAAGATTTCAACAAAATAAAATTTTATTTTTTTTTTATTTATTATTAATTTAAGTAAATTCACGTCTAAATTCTTTATAAAGTTCTGTTCGGTTAGTTAAAAGGTGAAGTGGTGAAGGGACGCGATTGGACCCATTGGACTCCAAACATGGACGGTAATAATCCGATGCAGTCTGTCGATGACCTTGATGATAATGATGCTACATTGACAAATTCAAATTCTATCAATCAAGGCCACGCCGATAAAGATGAGTCTGGAGCTTATGGCATAGAGGTAATTTATATATATTCCATAGGCAAATTTAGTTTTGCTAATATCTTTGTATTTATGCCGTATACAAAATCTGAGTTTTAACCTCAATTTTATCCAATTTCGGCAAAATATTCAAAGTGTGTTAAAAAAAAGAAAAAACAAGCGGGGAAGGATTATCTTCGGCGTGCCGAAGATTTTATACTCTTTTCGAACCTATAGGCAATTTTAACTCTGCCAACTGCACCACTGAAATTTCATAAGCTGTACAAAATCGTTTTGTCGCGTAACATTTTTTTTTGTTTTCTAAGAATATTTAATTCATTGCCAGTTGTATAGCAGCTATAAGATATAGTGATCCGATCCAGCCGGCTCCAACCAACACCAAGACAGACAGACAGGCAGACGGACATGGCTAGATCAGTTTGTATTGTCTTTCTAAGCATATACTGGCAGTAACTTTTGGGGGTCTCCGACGCATCCTTCTATGCGTTACAAACTTCAGCACAAACTTAATATACTATTTTCTTCGAAAAGAGTATAATAAATAATTAAATAAATTCAACTAGAATTGAGCAAAAACGAAAACCATGAAGTAAATTTCAGACTACAGATCGTATAATATACATGTAAAACATATGCAAACAAACTATCTCTTGACATGCATCCTTTTGTCTTAGCCTCAACGCACAACTGATGGGCAAGTGGTCCAGAAGTTGAGAGATCAGCTAAAGCGAACGCGCGAAAGCAAGGCCATCATTGAAGAGAACACAATGGTGGTACTGCGTCACTTGCGGGAGCAGGACGTGGCTCACATTGAGCTGCTGAACAAGCTCAAAGGCTACAAGGTGCGTGCGGCGCAACTGCAGCAGCAACTGGAGCAGCAGCTGGAGCAGCATCTGGAGGAAATGAAGAGCAATTTGGCGTGCCTGGAGGCTGTGGAACAGCCGCTGGCGGCCAACAAGCAGCTGGAGCAGCACGAGCTCAATGAAATGAAAAAGGATTCAAACTATGTCGAAGCCCAGCAGTGGATCAATGAGCGTTGTGCCAACGAGCGAGAGATCAAGATGCTTTGTGCTACCAAAGATCGAGAGATCAGGCATCTGAAAAAAAAGCTTGATAAAAAGGATAATGTTTTAGATGATTTCCAGGCGCAGCTAGAAGACCTAGAGAGGCGCAACGAGGAATTGCAGCAAGCTGCAAACGCCGAAGTGAGCCATTGCGAACACAATGAGTGTGATGCTAAAGATAGAGAGATCAGGAAGCTACGACGCAAGCTCGCTCAAAAGAAAGACGACTTCGAAACATGCAACGCAAAACTGGATGAAATGGAGATGCAGCTGGCTGCGAAGGTCGAAAGTGCACCGAACCTGGAAGTGAGTCGTAGCGATCAGAATGAGTGTGAGGCCAAAGATCGCGAGATCAGGAAGCTAAAAGAACAGCTCGCGCAGAAGGAAAAGGATTTAGGGGAGTGCAGGGTGCAGCTGGTAGATTTGGACAGGCGCTACGACGAATTGGATCGCAGATCAGCGGGTCTGCTCCCGGGCCTGCCCTCAGCGACACCGCCGAGCTCTGCCGAACCGGTTGAACAGCCGCTTGCGATGGTCGAGAGTGCACCGAATCTCTCGAATCCCATATTGGAGCACGCAGTTAGTCCTAGCGAGAGTAGTGAGCGTGTTGCCAAAGACCTAGAGATCGAGCAGCTGAAACAAAAGCTCGCTCAAATCGAATCGGACTTTGACACACGTGGGGCACAGCTGGCAGCATTGCAGGGCTCGGCGAATCTGTCCCTGGCAGCACCACCGAGCTCGGCGAATCTGTCCCTGGCAGCACCACCGAGCTCTGCCGAGCCCCTGCAGCCGGCTGCGAAGGTCGAGAGTGCTTCGAATGAGCATGATGTCAAGGTTCGTGAGATCAGGATGCTGCAACAGGAACTCGAGCAAAAGGAAAAGGAGTTGGAGAAGTACAGAGTGCAGCTCGAAGGATTGCAGAGGCGCAACGAGCAATTACAGCTGGTGGCGAATGTCGTGAGTGCACCGAGCCGGCGCTCGGAGGTGGAGCTGGCTGTCAAGTTGGCGAACAACGTAGAGGAGCTGTCCTCGTCGGTGGTCGAGCTGAGACACAAGATGGAGCTCAAGGACCAGCTACTTGACCAGCATATCGACTCTGCTATTCAAAAATCCTCGCAAGATATTTTGCACAACCGTGCTAACGTAAACGATGTGAAGTGTAATCTGGTTAATTTGGTTATCTCCAAACGCTCGCCGCAACTGCCATTAATCCACGCTCCTGGGCGCAATGATAATGTGACCGAATAGACGAGTATGCTGACATAGTATCACCCATGATAAAGGTAAGCGACCTTTCGAGCACTTCATAGACCCTATACAAATTACAAATTGCAAACGTATGACGAATTGGGGAAAAAGGCTAGGAAGAAATTTTGGGAAATTCTAAAATGAAAATGGATTTAAAAATGGCATTTAAAGCATTTTACGTTCGGTACAAAAATAGTAAATAGATTCATCCGCATACATACACACATCACACACACACACACACACGAGAGAGAGAGAGAGAGAGAGAGTTGCATATGTTTTATTCTTTTCGAAGAAAATAGTAAATGAAGTTTGTGCTGAAGTTTGTAATGCAAAGTTACTGCCAGTATGCTTAGAATGACCAAACAAATTGATTTAGCCATGTCCGTCTGTCTGTCCGTCTGTCTGTCCGTATGTATGCAAACTAGTCCCTCAGTTTTTGAGCTATCGTGATAAAACTTTGCACAGAGACTTATTATTCAAAGCAACCGCACATAAGTCGAAACCGGCCGGATCGGACCACTATATCTTATAGCTGCCATACAACTCGAAGTCGGTTTTGGCCATAAATCCCATGTTTTTAAAGCTATCGCGATGAAACTTTGCACAGATACTTATTATTCAAAGAAACAGCACATTGGTCGGTGCCGGCCCGCTCGGACCACTATATCTTATAGCTGCCATACAACTGGCAAGGAATTAGATATTCTTAGAACAAAAAAAATAAATGTTATGCGATGAAACGAATTTTGACAGCATATGAAATTTCAGTGGTGCAGTTAGCAGAGTGAAAATTGCCCAAAGGTTCGAAAAGAGTATAAAGTCTTCGGCACGCCGAAGAAAATCCTTTCCCACTTGTTTTAAACTATTTTCGAATATTAATCTACTTCCTTATGTGAAAAATGTATGGTGGCCAGTTTTCAGTTGCTTACCCTTATATCTTTTGCATATTTCAGATTCCGAATGGACACAATATCTCGATGCTTTGATTTCTCTACTGTTTACCCATTAAAACTGGCCTAGCCGACAGAAAGTGGCACGACGAGCTGATATCTTCAATCTTGAAAATAAAAGCTAATTAGAGCTTCTACAACTATTTCTTTTATTTTATTTATTTTATTTTATTTTATTTATTGTCGACTACTGACAGTCGACACAAAAGAATTTATATAAAATTATAAAAAAATTTTAATGTATATACAAGAATTTAAATAAATTTAAAATCGTAAATATATTAAATTAAAGAAATAAAGTTAAAATTACGTTAGGCTCTGGGGATATCAATAGCAAAATTAATTCATTGGTCCAACATTTGTTGCAAGGATTGGGGAAACCCAGAAAAAACCCAATCAAACCAAAAATCAATAAAAATTTGTTTAGTAGTTAATGAGTTAGTATATATTAGAAAGTATTTTATAAAGTGAAAGATAGAAGATAGAGAGAGAATAAAGAAAAATAAAGGAGGGAAATAAAGAAAGAAAAGGGAAAATAGATTTAACTAAACACGGGCAGAGGTGTCCCGTAAATACAAAAGAATATAAGATTTTATTAGTGGGAGAGAGAGCTCAACCGAGATGACATGGAACACTTTGTTGTAGTCCTTGCAAAGAACACGAAGAGGATTGTGCAAAGCGTAATCAGTCGTGCATGAATGTAAAATCAAGGGGACGTAGTTTCTTGTTGGCCTACTAGGCACAAAAAAGTTTAGGCGAGCTAACAGAAAGGAAGAGTCTATGTCGCCGTTAATTAACTTGTGTAGGAAGACAACACCAAGCGTTGTTCTACGGTTAAGTAACGACGGAAGATTAATAAGTAACAGCCTACTGGAATACGATGGCAAACGGAGATTGGGATCCCAGTTAAGTCCACGTAAGGCAAAGAGCAGAAATTGCTTCTGCACGGATTCTATACGCTCTTGAAAGTTTTGGTACTGCGGACACCAAATACATGAGCAGTATTCAAGGATAGGACGAACTAAAGAAACATATAGCAGTTTTGTGGTGAAAGGATCGTTAAATTCTTTCGACCAACGCTTAATAAAGCCAAGTACACCTCTGGCCTCATTAGTGATAGTCGACATATGCATATTAAAGTTAAGCTTGTTGTCAAAAATGACTCCAAGATCTTTAACTGTAAAGATACGTTGCAATGGAACATTGTCAATCGTATAAGTGGTTAAGTAGGGTCTAGTCCGACTAAAAGTCATGAACATACATTTTGAACAATTTAGCTGCAGTTGATTGGCCGAACACCAGCGCTGCATAGAGTTCAAATCATCTTGCAGATGAGTATGACACAAGGGATCGGTGTACGAAAAAATAAGTTTCACATCATCTGCGTACATAAGAATACGAGAGTGTGATACAATCGAAGGCAGGTCATTAATGAAAAGAGTAAACAATAAAGGTCCAAGATGACTACCTTGAGGTACACCAGAAGTAACGTGAACCATTTTCGAGGTAGTCGACCTAAGCAATACTCTTTGAGTGCGACCTTTCAAATAGGTGGCAATCCATAAAAGAAATGAGGGAGGGAATCCTAAACAATCAAGCTTATATAGCAATATATCATGGTTAACAGAGTCAAATGCTTTACTGAAGTCAGTATATATAACGTCAGTTTGCATTTTCGATAGAAATGCATCATTTACCAGGGAGGTAAATTCAAGCAAATTGGTCGTAGTGGACCGACTCTTAATAAAACCATGTTGGGCAGGGGAAATAATCGACTTACAGAGATGTTGCAAAGTCGAAGTAAGGATTTTTTCAAATAATTTTGGGATGGCTGATAACTTTGCAATACCTCTATAATTCGAAATATCTGACTTCCCACCTTTTTTATGTAAAGGAATCACAAACGATTCCTTCCATATAGATGGGAAGACTGCAGAATCAAGGGATAGATTAAAAAGCTTTAGCAATGGTTGAATAAGCGAATTACAGCACTCCTTGAGCACACAACTAGGGATGTTGTCAGGCCCTGGAGAGAAAGAAGATTTTAGAGATTTAATAGAAGATAGAAGTGAAGTGTTAGAGATGGTTGGGGTAAATAGGTGGTTAGAAGGCGAAATTTGAAAATGATAAGACACATTAGTAGGGGTGACAGAGGAATAGTTTGACTGAAAAAATTTAGCAAATAGGTCAGAAGCAGCAGAATCATTACTAGCTTTTTCTATCCCAAGAAAAAACGAAGAAGGCAAACCAGAAGATTTGCGCTTGGAATTCACAAAGTTGTAAAATTGTTTAGGATCCTGACTAAACTGACGTTTGCAGCGAGCAAGATAATTCTCATAGCATTGAGAGTTTAGAAGAAAAAAGTTTGACTTGGCTATAGAATATTTAGACAAATCGAAATTGGAGCCAGACTTCTTAAATTTTTTAAAACACTTTGATTTTTGGTTTTTTAAATAAGAAAGTCTTGGCGTGAACCATGGTGGTTTCTTCAAACCAGATGTTCGAATGTATTTTGGTATACAAACGTCAAAGAGCGCATATATGTTTTCGTAGAATCTTTTAATAGCTACATCTATATCAACAGCATTGTCTAAAAAAGACCAATCAGTTGAATAAATAAGCTGATTAAGTAGGGTGTAATTCCCCTTACGAAAACAAAATATTGGCATATTTGAGGTTGGTGAAGGTAAGGCGGAAGCTTTTGAAAAGAAAAGAGAAATTTCTATAGTGGGATGGTAAGAATCTTCAGGGACAGTTACTGGAGGTGACCTAGACACAGAAGCACTGGGACAGTCGTTGATAAAAACGAGATCAAGTATTCTATTCAATTGGTTATGAATTGAATTGATCTGAAACAACGAAAGATCAAACATGCCATCAATAAAATCATGCTGAGCTGACGGAATAAGATAATTTGTGCTGCTGAAAAATGACCATATGATATTTGGCAGATTAAAATCGCCTAAAACCACAAAAAGGTCATTATCACGCACATGGGTAGAAACTTCTCTGATATAAGATATGTGTCTCATATAAACTTGAATATCAGAAGAGGGAGGGATATAAGAGCAAGTAATAAAAAGAGCCATTGATGGGAATATTACTTTAGCAGCAACAATTTCTACATCAGCAGGCATAGTAAAATTAAAAAGTTCAGATTGGAGCGTGGCTTTAATGGCAATTAGAACACCACCACCTCTAGTCGGCCGGTCACGTCTATAGATATTAAAATTATTTGAAAAAATCTCGCAATCAGAAACAGTAGTGTTTAACCAAGTTTCTTTTATGAATATATCGAATAATATACTCTTGTTAAATCAGAAAAAATAGATTTGTCTTTTTGTTTTTTGGCCATCACTTTTATTTACCACATCCATGAAATGTTTGTATGATGTTGCTGGAGCAATCTATAAACTTCATGTATTGTATATGTATATCATTGAAATATTTTGCGTTATTCGGTTAATATATTTGTATTTGTATTTCTCTATATATATATAGATATATGCATATGTATAATATGTATATGTGTATATAAATTTAGTTAACATTAATTCATTTAATATACTATTATATAATTCATGCCATTTACGCTGTGTCACACAAATTGTTATCTGCTCACAAAATTCAAAATCGAAATTTTCAGTCACTGGGCGCATTTAAAGTTCACGTATTTCTCGATTTTAGACGTAACTTCGAAATTGCGACATTTCTGTGACACAACGCATTAATTTAATATATAAATTAATAGCTTTAATACTTCATACAAATACTCGAATGTCTTCAATCCTTCCAGCTGCAGTTTGCCAGTTGCTGTTCATCATTTGTAAGTTAATAAATTTTGCAATTTGTCGTACAAAACTTCAGTTGCCATGTTTAAAAGTAAATAGTTGTCAATTTTAAAATAACGATGAGTGCGTGTTACATATGTTAAATGGAAAATGGGATATGGGATTTACGATCTGGAATCGATGGCAACCGCTGAGTTCCATTTTTAGTCTTTGGCACATTTCTCGTTCGAAACCATTACCAAAACCAAAAGAGTTTCTTCTATGGTTTCCCCACCCAATGTTCACAATCACAATCAAAAGCTGATATGTAGTACTTAATGCTTGACCTGATTCGAGATGCGAAATGATAGCGTTGTTAGATAGAACAGAGCGCAAAGCTTGTAGAGATAGGCAGCCATAAGCAGGAGGCGTGTGATAATCAAACCCAGAATGCAAACTGTTTTTTGTTTTTTTTTTTTTGTTTGGGTATAAACATACTTGTAATGTGTTGTGTGTTTGTTTAAACTGCAGCACACAAAAAACTGTTAAGCTATATAAATGGTACATACTTTCAATCAATTGATAACAACGCTAGTCATATTTTGTTTAGTTTTCTTTCAAATATTTGGTTAAAATTTGCGGCTAAAAACATGTTTACGATTTGATTTGAGTCGTTTCATTTTTGTAATTGTTGTTTTTTGTTTTTCTCATAATATTTTGAGTTGATTTTCCGAGTATAATTATAATTAATTTGTCAACAAACAATCGGCTACTTTTTAACGCTGGCTAATTATGATTAATTATAATTTTCATTTACTTGTTATTCTTGATCGTATTCATAATTATTAAATATTTTTTGGCTGTTTTGTGGTTTGTTTCTTTAATATAAGGCCGCTTGGGGCAACTGCTATCAAAAGGCTCAAATTGCTAAAAAGAGATGGCTACAGGGTTAGAGCGAGATACAGCTACAGTAAGTGAGAAAGAATGAGATAGACAGAGAGAGAGAGAGAGAGAGAGAGAGACAGACTACAGCTATTTGAAGTAAATATGTAATTAGTTTTTAGTATTATTTCTCATCTCTTTTAATGTTTGCTTAGGGATTGCCTTGCCTAACTAGAATAGTAGGGTATTAGAGGCTTCGGCTAAGATTTGTCGTTACAAGGCAAAATTAGACACTACCTACACTGCCCAGCAAACTTGTGGTTATTAATTCTGATTTAGGATTGTTTTAGTTGCATTAATTTTGCTTTGTGGTTAAAACTGCACAAATATTGATTTAAGTATTTGGATTTGCATTAAAAAACCGTTCTACAGTTGCTGCTAGGTAGTTATGTTTGTATGTATATGTACGAGTCGTTATTTTTGTTAGTATCCATTAAGGTTGCTTCTAAACGTTAAAATTCATTCAAAACTCACTCACTTGCCTAATAAACTTCGTAAAACCTGCGCATACATTTTGTTCTTTGGAACACTGCATATGTATAGGGTATGTATGTATGTATGTATGTATGTATGTGTCTATATGGTTAGATAAGTAGCTAGGTATATGTATATGTAGAATGTATATCTATGTATGTTTGTTTGTTTGTATATATATATTTGTATATATATATGTATGCGGTTCGGTTACGAAAGAAAACCGTTGCCGTATCCGTATCCGGTTTGCCTGCTAGTCAAGCCTAGAATAGTACCTTGCATTTTGGTCATAGATTAGATTAGTTAGTATACATAATTGGGTAGTACGAACAAGTACATACTAAATCAGTGAAAAAAAAAGCATTTACGAATTAAAATCAAAGCATGTGGCATATTAAAATCAGTAGAATATACAACCAAAAAAGAACGGTACATATTAAATTACGTTATAAAAGAAATAACAACTTATGATAATGAGAGCACAGCAATCGAATGTGTAAATTATGTACATCAAGAAAGAAAATGGTAAATACTTAGCGAGCATATAAAACATAGCAAAGGACAGACAGGGACTAAAAATAAACAAAACAAACAAAAGAAACGAAAAGTAGTACATCAAATCAAAATCGAATCACAATTCAAAATGCGAGTGCGAGTGCGATTGCGAATGCGAATGCACTTGACGCTAAAGGGCTAAAAGGCATTTACTTCGGCTCGTTGCCGCTGCCGGGCGTGGCCGAGAGCGCCATCTTGGAGAGCGTGGCCAAGGAACGTTTCGGGAATGTGTTGCTGCCATCCGATGGATCCGAGAAAAGTTTACGAAAGCTGCAAGCAAGACAAACCGCAATTAGCCAAACGAACGGCAGTCGAACTCAATTCAATTCTTAACCACACTCACAACTTGCGTATGCCCGACTCTGAGCTCTTCTTCCAGGGCGCGTCGTCTGGCTCATATGGCAAAGGTCCCTGCACAGGCGCATCGTGCCCAGGTGGCCTGACATTGACAAATATATATAACATATCATTAGGCAGTCATTTACATTTGGCTAGTACTAGTTCGCTCGGAAACTATAACGCTTTTCTAACGCAAACTATTGCGAAACAAATCAATATTCAACAAGTAAGAGTGCTCTAGTCGGGAGTGCCCGACTAGGAGATACCCTGAACCCAGTTCATACTTGCCTAATAGTGTGCATGCATACATACACACACATACTGCAAGCAGTGCAAGCGGTTTAAGCAGTTAGCTTGCTTTTTCACTAAGCCCAACACAATGGAAAGTAAAATCTTAAATAACTTCTGTGTTTATTGTGCGATCTTTCTGAAATTTTTAGGACATAACATTGGCAATAAAATGTGTGACCAAACCAAATTGCAAGGTCATGCCTATAAAAATGCGGGACTACGAGAACTTATATATGCCAAGTATGAAGTCTCTAGCTCTTATAGTCAGTGATATCTGCGTGTTCATACAGACGGACAGACAGACAGACAGACGGACAGACAGACGGACAGACAGACAGACAGACAGACAGACAGACGGACATGGCTAGCTCGACTCGGCTGTTGATACTGATCAATAATATATACACTTTATATGGTCGGAGATGCTTCCTTATGCCTGTTACATACTTTTGCACAAAACCATAATACCCTTTTTACCCGTTTTTAATGGGTTCAGGGTATAAAAATGGTATATTCTATGAGAAACCTTTTTGTTTTCAACTTGTTGTTAAATATGCTACTATAGTTAATCAACAAGTCAAGGTTTAGTTAAAGAGTGTTTTAATAGAAACTAAATGATTATTTATGAGCGTACTAAGACTAGTAACTGCTGACTTGCTCAGGATATGTCTAAGAAAGTAAAGCTGTTCATATAAGCTGTACATACATATTATAAAAGCGCACAAACTGTTCTTCTTCTTTACTGATAAGCACTGACAATTGAATCATCCTTACCATTATTCGACTAATCCAAGCCCTCATAGACTATTCAATGATTAATTCTAAGTAAAGATTCTATTTAAGTATAGAAAAACTACTAAGCAATTCAAATTCTTCAGAGTTCTAGTTTCCGAGTGAACACTGTACTTGTTGTGTATATGCATGTGTGTGTGTGTGTGTGTGTGTGTGTGTGTGTACGCACGTCTCGCCGGCGATATTATCATCATCATCATCGACATCGGCCTCAACACCGTCGTCGGCCTCGTTGCAATCATCCTCGTCGCTATCATCGGAGCTGGATATTTGGCGTGTCCTTTTGGCGCTGGGCGCCGGCTTCAGCTCCGCCAGCTGTTCGTTGAGGTTGTCAATGGTGGTGAGCAGGTCGTCGCGCTCGCTGATTAGCTCCTTGAGCTCGCGCGTCGTATAGCGCGGCCGATTCGGATCGTTCTGATCGTCATCGTAGGACTGCACCAGATCCTCGTTCTCCTTCTCGGCCAGGCCCAGACGCTTGCGCAGCTGATTGATCTCGCGGCTCTGATCCTGCAGCTGGGCAAGAAAATCGGCGCGCTCCTCGCACAGCGTCTTCACCTGCGCCTGCATCAGCTTGTGCCGGCGACGAGTGTCCCGCTCGGAGGCCTTCAGTCGCTCCGCCTGAATGTTGACCTAAACAGAATCGAAAGGAATGGAAATTTTCATTAGTTTGCGACAAGCATGCACTTTCAAACCTCTGTACCATGGCAAAAGGGGTACTTTTTTTGCATTTAACGTGAAATCTTAGAATAAAGTAGTTTCGACAATAATACTATTTGAATAGTAAATATTTTACAAAATTTGTTATTTTAATGCATAAACTGCAATCAGCGTTGAATGTCAAAACTTGTATTCTACCGAAAAACGTAATACTTTCCAAAAGGGACCGTTTTTTTACTCTTTTCGAAGAAAATAGTATATTAAGTTTGTGCTGAAGTGTGTAACGCATAGAAGGAGGCGTCGGAGACCCCTAAAAGTTTTTGCCAGTATGCTTAGAATGACAAAACAAATTGTTCCAGCCATGTCCGTCTGTCTGACTGCCTGTATGTATGCAAACTAGTCCCTCAGTTTTTGAGCTATCGTGATAAAACTTTGCACAGAGACTTATTATTCAAAGGAACAGCACATTGGTCGGACCCAGCCGGATCGGACCACAATATCTTATAGCTGCCATATAACTCGAAGTCGGTTTTGGCCATATATCCCATGTTTTTGAGGCTATAGCGGTTAAACTTTGCACAGATGCTTATTATTGAAACATTCATCACATTAATTGGAGTCAGCCTGATCGGTTCACTATATATTATAGCTGCCATACAACTGGAAATCGGTTTTGGCCATATATCCGATCTTTTCAAAGCTATCGCCTTATAACTCATCAATGTTTAAAATTTCATTCAGTTATCGATTCAGTTATAAGTAGCAAAGATATGCGTCATTAAAGGTTCGAAAAGAGTATAAAGTCTTCGGCACGCCGAAGATAATTATTCCCCACTTGTTTTTAATAAGATTTCATGTCAACTTTGCTGATACTTTTTGATAAGCAAACAACACATGAAAAAATCCGACTATAGCTTTTAACTATTGAAAATAAGTATGAACAATTTAATTTATCATATTTGAAAACAACACTTATTCAGCTGATTTGGAGCGCGCACCAAAAATGTTCTGTAAAAAAAAGAAAATTAATCTTGTTTTTAACAAACCAACCCCCCTCCCTCCAACCCAATTAAACCTCTTGCAACACAAATTAAGCACTAATTAATCAATAGTTATTGTAACCTAGATAAGAAAGATTCTAATTAAAAATAGGAAGAAAAATATTTAAGAATGTATGCAAAAAAAATCGATCATTGCCCACGGTGCACAGTGCACTGCCAGCCTTGACACCTGACAAAACCAAATGTGTATTTATTATGCCGAAAAAAATCGACATTCTGCCCACAGTGCACAGTGCACTGCCATCTTCAACACACAACTCACATGCTCCAGCTCGCTGTACTTGTCCTGGAGTTCGCGCTCGCGTTGCTTTAGCTCGTCGCGCTGCTTGTAGATCTGCTCCTTGAGCCGCTGCAGCACCTGTGTGTCGGAGAGGGCGCCGTGCAGCTCATTGTTGGTCATGCTGATGATGCTCTCGGTGAGGCTGGCGCCCAGGCCCGAGCTCTGGGCGGACGAGGATTGCAGATCCTGCGTCTGCTTCACCAGCCGCTTGTTCTCATCCTGCAGCGAGGACACCAAATCGACCAGCTCATTCGTCTCGCTGCGCCACTGCTCCTCAATCAGTTCCAGCTCCTTTTCGAAGCGTCGCCGAAACTCCGCCTTCTCCAGCTTTTCGCTCTCCAGCTGGGCAATTTTCTCGCGCAACTCCTGTATGGTGGTGTTCTCACGCTCGTTCTTCGTGGCCAGGGCCTCCAGCAGCTCCAGCGTATTGATGATTTTGGGCATCAGACCACTCACAGCATCGGTGCCATAGCGGTCCATTATCCGCTCGTATTCCTTGCCAATATCCGATGCCAGATCGTAGACATCGACCACGCCGATGTCATCGATGGCGTCCAAGACCATTTCGCCCATTTCATTGAGATGGAAGCCGGGCATCAACTCCGCTCAGCAGCTCTGGCCTTCTCACTTATCCAAACAAAATATGGAGCCTTCGTCTCTGACACACACACACACACACACAGACACACTTTACCACCCACACAAAGTTGCGTTTGGTGTATTTAATTCGCATTCACTTTTTATTTGCAGCAGCAAAACACACACATAAATGCGCAGCTGCAATGAGCATGAACTTGGACCTGCAACTGCACTTGGCTGTTTTTTACAATTCTTTCGATGACTGCATACTCGCTGGATGAGTAATAAAAATACAAATTTGCAAATTCGCCTCCTCCCCGAAGCGTTCGCAGCTGTCCGCTGAGAGCTACATCCATACATACATATACATATGTTGTTTGCTCTCGCTCTACACATGCGCGCAGCGTTGCTTCTGGGCCGCTTTAGAGATGGACATTGTAGACCAGATTAGGCAATTGCTTACATTAAATGCATCTATTTGCAATATTGACTAGACATTTTATTACATGCATTTGCATTTGCAAGCAATACAATTGGCTAATATACATACATATATAATGGACTGTAGAGATGCGCAGCGCCTGTGCAACCGTTACTTGTCACGAGTACTCTAAGGCACTGCAGTCACAGCTGAGGACATATGTACATACAAACGTCACAAAGTCACAAAGTAGCAGTTGCTTTAGTAAAGGCTTTAAGTTTACACTTCGCAAAATTATAAACAAATAATACATTTTTTAGATTGTCGTTAAATTTGCCGATATTTGGATATAAGTTTAGCAATCACATTGATAATCGCATAGCACAGTGACTGCTATCGGTGAGTATAAATTGATGATCTGGCAACATTGAAGTTGAGTTATCGTTACAAACTATCTGGCAGCGCTGTCAACACTTACATTTCTGCGCGCCTTAATTCAAATTGCGCGCCCACGCTTATTATTTAAATCATGTATAATCAATTAAAAAAAAATAAAATAAACTGGCTACCAAATAAATTCATTGGTTTTTATTAATTTGTTTACAAAAATTGTATAAATGTTTGTTTTGTTTTGTTTTTTTGTAAATTGTGGTTACATTTAGGCAATATTTTTACACATATGTTTTTGTTGTTGTATATATTATTACTAGCAGTATGCAAATGCATAACCAAATAGCATAGTTTTGTTTGTTTATGCTAGACTAAAGAATACAGTTATGCAGCGGCGACTAGCAAATTGCTCTCCAACTATCTCTTTCTTTCTCACACTTCTTCTCACGTTCTGTACACAGTAATAAACGGGATTTTTGGGTGCATGTTATTTTTGGTTTTGTTTTTGTTTTTAAGTACAATAAAATTAGCTACAGCTCTTTGGAGGGTTCTGGGGACTGGGGGCTTTGCATTTAAATATATATATATATATATGTATATACATATATGTATGTATATAAAAAAAAAATACACAAGTTGCGCTATATGTATAACAATTCAAACGTTCTTCTTTTAAACAGATTTTCTTAGTTGTTTTGTTTTTGTTTTTGTTTTTTTATGTATTTTGTTGTTGTTTGTTTTTAAGGACTAGATTAGGAACCACATTTGTACAGTTTTCGTAAATTGTTTTTGTTTAGCTACATGACAGCTAATTATGTTATGTAATTTAAGGTAAAATGTACAGTGACAAATGGAAATTATTTTTGGGCATTCGGTTGCATTTTCTTTTGGTTTGCAGCTTCACAACTTAAACAGTAAAACTCCACTAAAAAATCTAAAAAAAAAAAAAAAAATGATTTAAACAAAACACATAAATAATAAATAATAGCAGGCGGGTTTTAAAGCACTAAAAAACTAATGCTTAAAATTAAATTTTGGCAAGCATATTTCATTAGATGGCTAGATAAGGTTTGGTTAATGATTAACACCAAAAACAAAAAGCAAACAAACAAACAAACATACATCGAATAAAATAATAATAATAATGAAAAAAAATGCACGCACTCACACACATTCAGTCACTTGCATGTTTGTTTTTGTTTTCCTCTTCTGTTTCATTTGGCACACAAAATTAGGCATAAATAAATAGTAGCATTAATGATAATAGGTAATTGTAATATTAGTTGGTACATTGGTTTTGTTATTAACATAAAGATGGCAAATCAAAGAGACGGCGACGCTCATTAAAACTGGACCTAAACTAGCAACGGTTTGTTTGTTTGTTTTTTTGGTTGTTGTTGTTTTTTTTTGTTGTTTTGGTTTTTTAAAACGAAAAGTAACTAGACTAGCTAATAGCTCCTACAGACTACGCGCTTGGCGGCTGTTGTTGTTGTTGTTGTTGATGTTCCTGTTGTTGTTGTTGTTGTTGCTGCTGTGCTAGTTGCAGCAGCAGCGCCGAGGCAGCGGCCGCCGGCAGCACCGTTATCTGACGCTTGGCGCGCTTCGCTGGCGTCGGCGCTGGCGATGGCGCTGGCGATGGCGATGCTTGCGACGATGGCGGCGACAGACCACCCACAACGCCCACATCCTTGACCAAGGCATCCTGTGAGTCATACTCGTCCGGCAGCGTTAAGTCCGTGATGTTAACGTTCAGCTTGTCCCGATGCAGCTCCAGCTGCAACTCCATCACATCCCGATCGTCGTCGTCGTCGTCCTCCTCCTCGTCCTCGTCCTCGTCCATATCGTCCTCATCATCAATGTCTACTATGGATATGATGTCGCTGCGACTGCTGTTGCTGCTGCTGTCATCGGGCTGTAGATCGGGCTCGGGATCGGGCTCGGGATCAGGCTCGGGATCGGGATCATCGTCGTCACCGCCATCGTCCGCTTCGGACTAGCTGCTGCTCGACTGCGTTTGCAGCGCATTCACTGTGGCTGTTCCTGTGCTGCCCGCCGGCATGCCCACACCAGCAACACTGCTGCCCGGAAAGTGGCACAGGCACGCCGGATTCGGATAGTGGCCGGTGTGTGAGTCCAGCTTCTTGGTCAACGTTTGCCAGTACTCGATCTGTGCATTCAGCAGCTCAATCTTGCGCTTGCGCTCCTCCACGGCCAGTGACATCATGTACTCATTGTGCTGTCCGCGCGAGTTGCTGCTGCTGCTGCTCAGATTGTTGTGATTGTTGTTGCTGCCGCTCAGATTGTTGTGATTGCTGCTGTTGTGGGTGCTGCTGTTGTTGAGGGCGTGCAGACTGTTAACGCTGAGTCCATTGTAGCCACTAAAGCTGTCGGCAGCAATGCTTAAGTTGCTCTGCTGCTGCTGCTGCTGCAGTTGCTGCTGCTGCTGCTGCTGCTGTTGCTGCTGCTGTTGCTGCGAGTGCGAGTGCGTCTTGTCGCGACCATTGAGCAGCAGTTGCACGCCACCGCCATTTGTGGCAGCTAATGCTGCCGCTGCTGCAGCCGCTGCTGCTGTTGTTGCCGCTGCTGTTGTTGTTGCAGCTGCTGCTGCTGCTGCTGCTGCGGCGGCAGCTGTTGTTGCCGATGTTGCTGCGGCAGTGTGACCGCGCGCCAGGCGCGGCAGCTGCAACGTTTGCGTTGCATGCCGCCCGCTGCCCACGCCGCTCGTTGCCGCATTGATGGCCGCCTGCAGCGAATGCGCCGACGGATGCTGCACGGCGGACAGACCGAGTCCGTTGAGCAGCAAGTGTTGCTGCATCTGCTCCGCTGTCAGCTGCAGTCCATTGCTGTTGTTGTTGTTATTGCAGCTGCTGCTATTGTTGTTGTTGCTGCTGCTGTTGTTGTTGTTGCTGCTGTTGTTGCTGCTGCCATTTTGCAGCGTTTTGTTGATGCTGGCAAAGGCGCCAACGCGTATATTGCCCACAGTGGACAGTGTTATCTCGGCTTTGGGACCACCGGCCGACATATAGCTGCCAGTGGATGAGATGGAGGTTTTGGTGGAGCAGACGGGTGAGCTGGCCGCCCGGGGCAGCGGATCGCTGTTGTGATTGTGGCTGTTGTTGTTATTGTTGTGGGCATTGCCATTGCCATTGCCATTGGCATTGGCCAAATGGCTGCTGCTGCTGGGCAGGGATCCGCCGGCGCTTTGCTGCTGCAGCTGGCGCAAATCGGTGGCAAAGAGCACATCGTCATCCACCTCCTCCAGGCATACCTCGGGCGCTTTCGGTATGGGGCAATCGTCATCGTCATCATCATCCATGCAGTCCATGCCGTTCTCCGTCTGCTCGTTATCGCTGATTGTCTCCGATTTGATCAGTATGACATCCGTATCCATTCCCTCGTACATTGGCAGCTGAAACGTAAATTATTTCTAATTATACTCTTTTCGAAGAAAATAGTATATTAAGTTCGTGCTGAAGTGTGTAACGCATAGAAGGAAGCGTCGGACACCCTCAAAAGTTACTGCGAGTATGCTTAGAATGACAAAACAAATTGATCTAGCCATGTTTGTCTGTCTGTCTGTCTGACTGCCTGTATGTATGCAAACTAGTCCCTCAGTTTTTGAGCTATCGTTATCAAACTTTGCACAGTGACTTATTATTCAAAGGGACAGCACATTGGTCGGAACCGAACGGATCGGAGCACTATATCTTATAGCTGCCATACAACTGGAAGTCGCTTTTCGCCATAAACCCGATCTTTTCAAAGCTATCGCGTTAAATTTCCTTGTAAACTTAAACATCCCTATAACTCATCAAAGTTTAAGATTTCAAATCAATTGATTTATAATTAGCTAAGATATGCGTCATTAGATATTTCGGTGGTGCATTTGGCAGAGTTAAAATCTTTGGCACGCCGAAGATAATCCTTCCCTACTTGTTTTAGTTAATTAGTCGACCAATCATTATTACACAGTAATATCAATTAATATTGATACTACAACTGAGTTATTGATTTGATGCTATTTCGATTATAATATTAAGAATATTTTACTTTTAAATTTGGAATTTTTACTATTTAATTTTAGTTGTTTATCTTAGTGCTGTGTTTTGTTTAGCGAAAGGTATTGATATAAATAGAAAGCTTTGCAGTTTTCGCCATATTTTAACGAGCTAAGAATCGTGTCTAAGTCGAGATTGGTTAAACTAAGAACAATTGCTGACTGAAAAGTCTTCAATATGCTCTTAAGGCTCTTCTTGTTCTGCACAAACAAGTATAGCATTGCCAATCGTAATGCAAGCTTTAAGTGAAAGCTCTTAAAAACTTAATTAGCATTCAAGTGCTTTTTAAAAAAATATTTAGCAAAAAGATGATTTTTCATGATACAAAAAATTCAACTTGAAATCAAAGCATAATTCTTAAAAAATATACGGTTTAAAAAAAAAAATTTTTAAAAAATCTAAAATATTTTTAAAAATATATATATTAATATAGGTACATATCGCATATAGAAATATCTTCCAAGTCTTTTAAGTTATGGTCAAAAGACACTGATTTGAAATCGACGTTTATCGATAACTTTGAACGAGTCGAGTTAACGAAAAAAATAAGCAAACTTGATGTGTCCCGGGACTACGAGAGCTTATATTCCAAATATGAAGCCACTAGCTCTTGTGGTCTCTGATATCCACGGACAGACAGACGGACATGGCTAGATACTGATTAAGAATATATGCATATACTTCATATGCTCGGAGAGGCTGCCTTATGCCAGTTACATACTTTTGCGCAACTTCATCATACCCGTCATACCCTCAGGGTATAAGAAGTACACAGTACATGCGTGTACATATAACAGTAAATGTACTTTGAAGTATAGCCCATATATACATATATACTATGTATATAGTACTTACCTTTGAATCCTCGTAGTCATCGGCCAAATGGCGACCGTTGGGTGTCGCTTGGCTGCCGGCGCCATCCGGCGACATTTGCTCGGATATGTACTGGGCAACGGACTCCTGTTGGGAGAGCGTGTTGAGCAGATCCATGAAGGAGCGGTTGCCCTTGTCCTCGCCGCACAGATCCTTCTTGAGCAGCAGCTTCATGTTCTTGTAGAGCTGGCGCAGCTGCTTGGCACTGCGCTGATGATAGACCTTCGAGTTGAACTCCTTGGCTATCTGCAGCCAGACCTCGTCCTTCTTGCGATTCGACTCGGCATCGGTGCGCTTGTTCTCGATCACATCCTTGTACTGGGCCGCATAGCCGAGCACCATGTTACGCTCCCGCTGCGTATACCGGGGAGTCTTTTCCATTTTCAGCCGTTTGCAAGACGTCTTGAAGCTGACGACAAACACAAAAGTGACAAAAATGAATATCAATTGGATGGAGTCGGATTTGTCAGTATGACAATTATAACATTGGGTGTAAGATCTCAATTGGATTATGAAGCCAAAGATGAAGAAAATCTAGTATTACAAAGCCTATCCTATTTGTATTATATCTTTAAACAGAGGATCGTTGAATCTGGTTGATTGCATTGATTACACTCTTAATTCTTAACTCAAATACATTCAAAGTAAAACTCCAACTCCAAATTTCAAGCAAATTTTTGAAAAAATGTTCTTGAATCAAGTATAAAATACTCACTACAAGCAGTTTTGTGTTTGGAATGAGAGTCAACCATTCTAGAAATAAAGTTCTTAATTACAAAGAAACCGTCTTGAAATGAGAACTTTGTTCTCTGATCTAGGGTGTTTCATCGTGGCTTGGTTTAATTCATTTAAGTACAAAATTCTACATTTCTTCTGAGTTAACTGGTTTAGATTAACACTAAAAGCAATAAAAGAGAACTGTAATAGTCAAAGTTTACAAGATTATGTCCAAATGTTAGGAGATCGTAGAATACTTGTTCAAAACATGTTCAAGAAAAAAAATAACTGTCTTTATATAAAACAAGTGGGGAAGGAATAGCTTCGGCGTACCGAAGATTTTATACTCTTTTCAAACCTTTATTTTTTTTTCTTAGAATTGGTATTATGAATTTAAATTTTTCTTTTGATATATTAAATTCAAGCATTGATGAATTATAAGGATTTTCAAGTGTACAAGAAAATGGAAGGTGATAGATTTGAAAAGATCGAATATAAGGCCAAAACCGACTTAAAATTGTATGACAGCTATAAGATATAGCGGTCCGATCCAGCCAATTCCAAGCAATGTGATGTCTCTTTGAATAATAAGTACCTGTGCAAAGTTTCATCGCGATAGCTCTAAAAACATGGGATTTATGATCAAAACCGACTTTCAGTTGTATGACAGCTATAAGATATAGTGGTCCGATCCGGACAATTCCGACCAATGTGCTGTCCCTTAGCACAATAATTCTCTGCGCAAAGTTTCATCACGATAGCTCAAAAACTGAAGGACTAGTTTGCATACATACAGACAGACAGACAGACAGACAGACGGCCATGGCTAGATCGATTTGTTTTGTCATTCTAAGCATACTGGCATTAACTTTTGGGGGTCTGCGACGCTTCCTTCTATGCATTACAACCTTCAGCACAAACTTAATAAACTATTTTCTTCGAAAAGAGTATAAACATAGTTTTCGTCTTACAGTTGCCTTATAAACAAATAAAAAATACGTTCGCTTAACATTCAAGTCTATATTAGCCGATCACTTATGTTGAACCAATTTTGTAATTTAAATACCAAAAATAAACAATTGTTAACTTGACCATATGTTTGTATGATTTTTAAATTAATTTTTCGTCAATCGACCGTTATTAAATAAAAGTACACTTTCTTTAAGAAACTAACTTATGATTATTTTAACTGAAATGTTTTCTTCAAGTTTTCTTTTCAAAATGCACACCTGTGGCATAACTACATGTCAAATAATTTGGCCAGCTGAGTCGAGTTCTCCTTGACGCGCCCCTATAAACCAATCCCAAAGCCAACCCAACCCAACCCAACCCAAGCAATGCACCTACAAAGCTATTAGTGGCGCCATTCTTTAATTAATAAAACAAAACCAAAGAAAAAGGTGCAAGAAATTGACAACAAAATAAACGCTTAACTCTTTTACACATACATACGCGCGCACAAATGACGATTATTGATAACGCGATGTATGTATGTATGTATGTATGCCGCTGAGAGTACACACACACACACCACACACACACACGCGCGCATTGGGCCAGGCCATATGCGTGCCTGTGTGTGTGTGTGTGTGTGATAAGCTGGCGACGCAGCAGAGCAGCTCTCGCTCCGAGCTACGTTTGTGAAAGGCCGCCCTGCACCGCCCACCCACCCGCTAAAGCAACCCACCCTGATGATAGCCAACAAGCGTTGTGCACTTCCACGAAATCCTCGATGAATGTGTGTGTGTGTTTTGGGGGCCAATTCGGTGAGCAGCGAGAGTTCGGTTAAGTTCTACTTGTTGTTGCTGTTGCTGTTTATTTATTATTGATAAGCGCAGAAGCTTTTTATCGATTTGAGCAGTTTTGCACACACAATGTGTGCGCTGCGCGATTTGTGTGTGTGTGTGTGTGTTGGTGTTGGTGCGCGGGTTAAAGTCACAGACTTTGAGCTTCGCTCAAAGCTTTTAGCTGCACGAAAGCTGCACGCAAGTGGGACGCTTGAGCGCAGCTTTCAAAGCTCAGCTGCATGTCAAGCTAAATACATATATGTATGTATGTATGTACATATATACATATAACACCGAATGCAGGCCCAGACTGAAACAATAATGTAACGCAACTTTATATCTAATCTCAAATTGGAGATTAGCGTGCCGTCACACACACACACACACACACACACATACACTAAAAACAATCAATGAGAGAGTGTGAGCGCGGCAGAGAGCGCGTTATTTATGTACTCACGTTTTGAGGCCGCGCCAAAGCCGGCAAAAGCAAAAAACACACACACACACGCAGACAACCGAGCGAGGAAGCTAGCGAAACGAGCGCAGAAAACGGCGGCAACCGACTGTGGTTGGGTGGCTGGCTCGACTGGATGGTTGATTGGGTGGTAAATATGTTTTTTTTTTCGGGTGCAACAACGGGACGATGACGACGACGACGGCGACGACGGCGACGGTGACGACGACGCGACAACTTCGCGAGCGGCAGCAACGAAGCACAAAGCTTGACTGAATTCGAGCAAATAATGGCTGGCGCTCAGAAGTACCGTTGGGCAACAACAACAACAACAGCAACGGCAACGGCAAACAAAAATAGGAATACCGCGCAGACGAACAAGCGACAACTCAACAACTGCGCCGTCCCGCAACCTCGCAGTGCCCTAACCCCCCCCCCCAACACCCCCCGCGCCGCTCATTGTCCCGCATAGAACACACACACATACAGCGACACAGCTGGGGCTGAGACTGAATGAGTCCGTCTGTTTGCGCTCGCTGTAGTCTGCGCTTGTGTGTGTGTGTATGAGACGTAATTAAAGCTTGAAACCGAGTTTACAACAACAACCCCGCAACGAAAGGTTGTTGAGAGAGCGAGAGAGAAAGAGAGAGCAAGGCCATTGTAGGCTGAGTGTGAGCGAGAAGAAGCGCCTACTCGGCGAATTACAATGGGGCGAAAGACAAGAGGGCGAAATTGAACGGGGCGAAATACGACTGTTGAGGAGGCCGCGCTTGCCAGCAGTAGTGCGGCGCACAGGAGGCGACTAAGACTCAGACTGAGACACACACACACACATGTACTAACATACCACTACATATACATACATACATACATATACTCTCTGAGAGCAAGGCAAAGCCGCGTGTGTGGCAAACAATGAGCTCAGTTTATAAATAAATGCATGCACACACATCTGCAAGGCACATAGCATATGCACTGACAACGGATTGCAACTCCAGCATCAAGTTGGTGTTATGACATCCGCCCGCAGACTCGCCCCCGCTCCATCAGCAGCAGCAGCAGCAACAGCAAAAACGAACGTTTTAAGCGCAGCAGCAACAAAGTAAGGGTTGACAGCGACAGCGACGCTAGCTGAGCGACTGAGGAACGAAGCTCAAAGCGAAGAGCAACTGAAGACTGACGTGGGTCGCTCTCGCTGCAGCAGAAGCAGCAGCAGAAGCAGAAGCAGCAACAGCAAAGAACAGAAGCGTGAATGTGGCTGAGATAAAACAAATGCAAATAAGCCAGCTTCAAATATACCCTATGCTGAGCTCTAAAATGAAGTACACACATATATAATATATATTAATATAAGCTCTAGTTGTTCCAGTTAAAAACGATTCTAGTACAGCTGCATACAAATGTCACATGTTTATTAACCTGTAATTTTAATGCAATCAAAGTCATGGACAAATTTCAAACGCTATTTGAAAAATGTATGTACATACATACATAGTATATATATGTACATATATTTCAATTTCTAATGATATTTCATTTTTTTTTTAAAAATTTTAATTTCAAATGACTACATTTTTTGAGCAAACACTCTTGCATATTATATATACCCTTTGTTAACTTGTTTATAGGGTAAGCAATATGCAAGAATTGCAGAATATGTGATCCCAGAAAACAAAAACTAAAACTTACATAGCACATGAACTGATCACTTTTGGTTTGGTTTCTTTTTCTTTTTTTTTTTTTTGAAAACAAGCAGCAATAGATATATTTGGAGTGCCGAAGACGAAATACCCTTCTGATTTGATGACAAATGTATTTTTATCAGTTAGTAAAGTGCATTTTTTCAGAACGATCCTTGCCAGCCTCCAGCGTAAGACAAGAAAAGCATTATCAGTTAGGATTGTCTGCCAGATATGCGAAGAAAAAAAACAAACCCTCTCAGACATTACAGTTGGTATTATTTTCTGGAATATGTGAATCATGTAACTTTTGCAACAATGTATGCAATGTTCATACATACATACATAGTGTATACATAAATATGTATAGTATGACATCAGCGCTGCATTCGTATTTGTTGTTACTTTATTGTGCACATCCATTTGACTAGATAACATTGCAATAATTATAATTTATATTTACCAATGCATGAAATATGTTTATATATATTTAAGATTGGCGTAATAAAATACCATAAAGATCATGCGCCATTACTTCTAGCGTTGTTTGTAAAAACTATAAAAGTTTTATTCAAGACCAACAGCTAAAATATACAAAGAAGATCTCTCTATCGATTTTCGATAGCATGTGAAAGATAATGAGTTTTTACTAGAGATAAAAATGAATTCTTGTGTTTTGTTTATGAGCTTAATCTTGAAAATAGCTTTGAAGTCAAGAATATGTTCTCAAAAATGGGAAAAAACCAATCTTAAGTGTAAGTTTAATTGAGTCTGTTCTTGGGTTCAAAACCAGCTGCAGTCAATTTGAAATACTTATTGATATATAAATAAATTATTACGAAAAATTATTAAAATATACTTTGCAAGTGATCTCAAATCAAAGGATACACATTTTTTTTCAAATACATACCAAATAAATTCAAGACGATAACTTCTAGTCTAAACCAATTTTTGGCAGTCTATTCAGTTTTGAAAACAGTTTTGTGTATCGAATATAAATCTTTGGGGCGATTCAAAGGATAAACAAAGAGCACATGTGTAAATGTTGCTAGTTGTTTGTGGCAGCTTTCATTTGAAAAGAGCAACAACTGTCAGTTAACATTTATTGTTTTGGGCTATGTGTAGCTGTGTGTGTGTGTGTGTGTGTGTGTGTGTGTGTACTTGTTTGCCTGCCTATGTGTGTGTGTGTGTGTGTGTGTGTGTGTTGCAAAGCGTCAGCGCTGGTATGGCAAACGATGTCGACTCAAGTTTTAAGATAAGATTAAAAATAAACCCAACTGAATCGCAGTCTATGCAAGTGTGTGTGTGTGTGTGTGTGTGTGTGTGTTGCCTGTTATCTATGAAATCCACTGACAATGAGCCACTGGTCGCGCCAGGCGGTGGCTTTCTGCTGAGCAATGCAAACAGCAGCGACAATTTTTACTTCCAGCACTACGAGATACTTCAGTCTATGTACATACATATGTATGTATGTATGTATGTATGTGTAAAAAGCTGCCAACGCTCGCGGCTCACAAAAGAGATACAAATGTATCTTCATAGTATATATGTATGTATGTATGTATGCTTAATAAGCGTTGCTTTGCACGCGCCAACTGGAAGGTGCAAGTCTCAAAGCGACACCTGACTGAAGTTATCTACACACACACACACACACACACACACACGAGGCTGACGGCCGACCCCTTTCCACAGCGCCACCCCCCCACCCACCGGTTTGCCCCCTCAAAAGCACAACAGGTGGAATTATTTACTGATAAGCCACTGATAAAAGCGAGCCCAAGTGCTGGGGCGGGTTCTGGGACATATTTCTGTTGACTGTTGGCCAAACAGTCGCTTGACTCAATGCCGCTCATATTAGACATAGATGATAGCTGTACATACATACATACATACATGTGTATGTATGTATGTATATGATGATGATTCATCACATACTATATGCACACATATCGTCTGGTGAATGTTTAGCCATAGTTTTTCTCCGTTTTTTATTATTCAAATTCAAATTTGATTTATACATGAAAAGATTCCATTCATATTTTACTCAATTCAATTTGATTTTTGATTTTTATTTCAATTTCATATATTTCTTAACATTAAAATTGAGAAATAAAATTGGCATCAAACAAGTGGGAAAGGATTATCTCTTTTCGAACCTTTGGACCATTGTCACTCGGCTAACTGCAGCACTTTCATATGCTGTAAAAATTGATGTCATATGAATTTAAATTTTCATTTGAAATATCAAATTTATTTCCAGTTGTATGGCAGCTATAAGATATAGTGGTCCGATCCGGCCAATCCCGACCAATGTGCTGTCCCTTTGCACAATAATTCTCTGTGTAAAGTTTTATCACGATAGCTCAAAAACTGAGGGACTAGTTTGCATACATACAGACAGACAGACAGACGGACATGGCTAGATCAATTTGTTTCTAGTCATTTTAAGCATACTGGCAGTATAATTGAAAGAGTATAATTGAAAAATAAAATTAGTATCAAATAATTGAAGCGATTTTGCAGGCTTTAACACTAGAAAAAATATCCAAAAGTTTTAAGCTATCTTATATACACTCATATATAATTATAATTAGTGTCGTCATGTAAAGTTAATTACAAAGATGGAACTTTAAGAACATGATTTCAGCGTCACTTTCTGTTCTCTACATAATGCAATACAAGTTTGCAAAGCTAGGAATATTGATATTATGTATAATATTATGCAACAAATATTCAATATTTTAGTCAAATATCTTTTACTCAAGTTCATAAAACAAAATTGCTGACTCTAATGCTTAAAATATTGAATTTTAGGACAACAATTTATCGATAACTTTTGAACTGATTGTGCTATCGTTAAAATGCAACAAACTCGAACTGACCAAGGACTAAGAGAACTTGTATATTCCAAATATGAAGTCTGCAGCCTCTGGACAGACAGACAGACTATATATACTTTATGGAGTTGCAGTTGTTTCACAGAAGGAAACAAAATAATACTAACTAACATTTTTCAAACAAATACGCAAATTGCGTTCAAATATATCGTGACACGACTTGTCCATATCAAACTCATATATGTATATATATATATGTATATATATTGCTCCCGGGTTTGTGGGTTGAGCAAGCTTTAAGTTCTAACTGTTTGTTGGCTCTTTGATAAGACTGGCCGAAACTAGCAATGAAAGCGACTCGCTCACGAGTTTTCTCTGTATGTAGAAGTCGAAATATGTGTGTGTGTTAATGTGTGTGTGTCGTTAAGCAGCTGACGATGTTTGGGTCCGAACGACGTGGACGCAACCTTGAAGCCCATTTTCCATCCCACCACCCAAAAGCCCGTGCGACTTTTGTTCGGTTTTGTCCTGTCAGCTGTTCATTGTGAGCAGCAACAATTGTGAAATCGAACAACAGTTATGTCACAGTCGGACGAAGCACACCTGTCACCAATGCAATTCACCTGTATATATTACTACATTTTGTAGAGATGATCCAACATCAAACTACTTTCACTTTTCCATTAGCCATTATATAAAATATATTTGAGCATTTCTTACTCGAATTTCAATAGTTCGACTGTTAGAGAAGTTTTGACTGCAAGTCCCGTTGTCTACATTTTCAATATAATCTCAACAGAATGTGAAGCTTCTAAGCTAGTTTCCAATATATGTACTATTAGCAACTACAAACTCTCATACATACTTCAAGTCGAGCTCAAGTTGAAACCAAACTTTTATTCAAAGAATGACAGCTGTCCCAATTTCGAGTTATTCAAGCACTTTCAGCTTTTCAAAATGGTAATGATTTCAAATTTTGCGAATTTGTCTACCATCTCAAACTCTGCAATCAAATATGTATGTTTGCCAAAAGATTGCTGAAGGGTCAGCTAACTAGTCATTAAAACTCTATACTTATATTATAAAGTAAGCCAGCAAGCAACAAGTAAGAGTGCTCTAGTCGGGAGTGCCCGACTAGGAGACACCCAGTCCTTACATTCATACTGATCTATCAGTGTGTATCCATACATCTAATGGAAAGTAAAATCTTAAATAACTTCTGTGTTTATTGTGCGATCTTTCTGAAATTTTCAGGACATAACATTGGCTATAAAATGTGTGACCAAACCAAATTGCAAGGTCATAACTTCAAACTTTTTCAACTTTTAGGGTGATTGGAGGGGTGGTATTCAAAAAGTGAGATATTTGTAATATGTGTATGGTATTCGAGATAATACATGCCCAATTTGGGGCCTCTAGCTCTTTTGACTTTCAAGTTATGGCCCAAAGACACTGGTCTGAAATTGAAATTGATCGATAACTTTTGAACGGGACGAGTTATCGATAAAATGAAACAAACTTGTACTGTCCCGGGACTACGAGAACTTATATATGCCAAATATGAAGTCTCTAGCTCTTGTAGTCTCTGATATCTGCGTGTTCATACAGACGGACAGACGGACAGACAGACAGACGGACAGACGGACAGACAGACAGACAGACAGACAGACAGACGGACATGGCTAGATCGACTCGGCTGTTGATACTGATCAATAATATATACACTTTATATGGTCGGAGATGCTTCCTTATGCCTGTTACATACTTTTGCACGACTTCATTATGCCCTTTTTGCCCAGTTTCAATGGGTTCAGGGCATAAAAAGTGCTTAGATTTGTGAACAACTTGGAAACTTCAGAACGAACGAACATTCATTGAGAAGAGTTGGTAAGTAAATTGCCAAATGCAGCAAAGAATACACAAATGAGACTTAAGGACTAAATCCGAAGTTTACATTGTTCATAAAAGTCGAATCAAGAGAAAAACTTAATGTTTGGGATATTATTATTAGTAAACTTTACTCACCTGAGTTTCTAGCCGGTCCACAGTTTGAATGGTTGGAGCAGCAATGCCGCTTGCACGCTGGCTTGGCTTCCTGCTCTTGTTGTTGTTGTTGTTGTTGCTGTTGTTGTTGATGTTGTCTAATGACCAACTATCTGTGATTGCCAGCGATATTGTTGGCCAACAACATTGATGAGAGACTGGGCGGTGGGCGGTGTTTGGCGGTTTGGCTTTTTGCTGGGCTGAGTCAGTGCTGATCGCTTTAGGTTATTATTCAACTTTTTTCGTTGCTTTTCTCTTTTTTGTTTGTGCTTGCGATTGCGCTTCACGCGGCGTATGCGTAATTTTCGTACTGGCCAAGCTACAGCTGGCGATGGGGGGCGGCGAGCGGGGGGGCGAGCGGGGGTGAGGGGCGTGGCGTGGCGTGGCTGTCAGGCGCTCTCCTCCGTCTCTATATATGCATATGTGTATATAAATATGGCTGTGTGTGTGGATCTTGCTCTCACTGTCTCTGCACACTTGCCGCCTCTCTCTCTCTCTCGCACTCTCTCTCTCTCTCTCTCTCTCTCGCTGCGGCTGAAGACTTCGTTTCTGCGTTGTGCGCTTCTTTGTTCTTTGATTACGTTTATAGTTTCGGCCGTTGTTCTTGTTCTTCTTGTTCTTATTGCTGCTGCTGCTGTTGTTGTTGTTGTTTCAAACCTTGGACTAAAATTAAAAATACATAGAATCGAATTTGTTAGTATAAAATCACGCCAATTCGTAAACAACACAACAGATATATATACACACACACACACACACACATACAGAGCGAAAACCTGCTGCAGATGAAAATATGAAAAGCTGAAAGCATGAACTTTAACTTTCATAAGCTCAGGCTTTTCTTTGCTTTTCTTTTCATTTTATTTAGAATTTATGTATTTTTTTGTATTTTTTTGTTGCCCGCTCTATTTGGACTGTTTGCCAGTTTTGGAGATAATGTCACACTGGCTTCGGCGACCAACTCATGCTTGGGCTGCCAGCCATAGTCGGGGGCTAATATCTAATCTGTGACACCGCCAGCTTTATCTTATCGCCTTAAAGGTGAGCTTGGTTACTGTCCCATTATAATATGCTCGCAACTCAGCAATCACAGCAACAGCAGCAGCAGCAACGACTGCAAGCAACCCTAGCCAAACCCTCAACCTCCACACCCCCACCCTATCACCTACCCCCTCTGCCAACCATGCTTTGTGAGCCAGCTGGCAGTGTGTGTGCGTGTGTGTGTGTGTGTGTGTTGATGGGGGTGGGGGTGGGCAGGTGTTGAAACCTGTCCGTGTTCACTGGAAAAGCTTGCTCAAAGGGCAGCCTTGCAGCTTGAAAGCTCTCTCTCTCCCTCTCTCTCTCTCTTTCGCTCTGGCAAGAGAGCGAGCGACTTGAACCGAGCTTTCAAGCCCCAGATATTGCCTGCAGCTTTATACACATATACATATGTACATGCACACTGACGCAAATCTGAATTCCAAAACCAGCTTGCACATTGAGATCTATCTTTCTTTTTCGTTTGAATATTCTGAAAAAAATACGTGTACACTCTTGAATTATGGATTTGAACATGAAAATATATATATATGCTCTAATCTTAAATCAAGCATGTGTTGTCAAACGTAATGCCAACATACTTTTCGGTTCGTTACAATGTAGACATTCCCATATTCCAAGTTTCGTAGTATTCGATATTTTTTGTTTTCGAATTTGAGACAATTCAAGCAAGGACAAAACAAATGACAAGTGAAGGATAGTTGCCGGGTTCGAATGCCGCTGATACCATTTCATGTAAGTCCATTTGAAAGCGTTGTTTTTTTCTTATAAAATGCATTTTCAGTTGAGATGAAACCGAACTCGATTCACTGCTCCAAATACGAAACGAACTTAAGCCAAGCAAATATTTTTGGTTTACAAATTTGTATAGCTCTATGCGCTTTCTAAAACATTTTGTGCTTGACTCAAGTAATAATTCTTGATCTTAACTCTTATATGTTTCTCAGTGCACTTTGCTTAAGAGCCGTCCTCATTATTTGCTTTGGAAATAGGATGTTTGTGTTTATATCCCATAAGAAGCCATCGTTCAATAAACAAACCCGATGTGGTCAGTGCGAAAATATGATTTGGTTTATGCATTACTTTTTTTTTTAGCTCTTAAGATAATGAAGTGACTTTAAAAACTGTGACTTTCAAATGTTGAACTCTGAATTGTATGATCTTTGAGAGGGTCGCTAAACTGCTTTGAAACTTTGACTGCAAAATGGTGACTTTATTATTGTTATAGTTATAGTAGACACGATCAATGACTAAGTTAGGGTTAGAACGTTACGAAATCACAATACTGGTTGCTTTGTTTCGTTTTGTTTTTTGGTTTTTTGTTTTGCGTATTAAAAACGTCTCGAGGCGAAGCCATCAAAAGCTATGCAAGCAACCCCAAACACCCCCCCAAAAGTGAACAGATGAACTTGCGGTATGCGCAGTGTGAGTGGTTTTCGAAATAGACACACACACACACACATGGCACACACACACACACACACATATGCACACAGGGAAAGCAGGAAAAGCGCAAAGCGCGAACACAAGCGTTTTACCATCTCTCTCTCTCTCGCTCGCTCTCTCTCTTTGTGCCGCTTCTCTCTGCCTCTCTCGCGCTCTGTCTCGCTCTGTCTCTGTCTGTGTCTCTGGTTGCGTTTACTTTTGGATCCGTTTGTCGGGATTTCGGTTCTCGGGCGCGATCGAAATAGTCGCAGTCGCAGTCCAATCGAATACTGAAAACTGAATTCAGGCAACCAACTCGAATTGGCCGCGGCCCGAGCGCCACGAGCGGCCGAGCAGCCATCGCAGCCTGTTTGTTGTTGTTGCTACGGCTGTTGTTGTTGTTGTTGGCCCGCGCGAGCTAAGCAACAGCAGCAGCCGGCAGCGCATTCTCTGCAGCCACTCTGCGCCGGCAGCGGCGGCTGTGGATGCGATCCGAATACCAATGGCTGCCACTGTATGTTGCACCTCTCTCTCTCTCGCTCTCTCGCTCTCACTCTCACTCTCGCAGATCCACCTTCAACCTAACTGCCAGCCAACCCCTCCCCCACCCCCCCCTCTCTCTCTCTCAACCGAAAAACCCACGTCCACCCGCCTATTGAGGTCGAGCTGATCGCTGAAAAGCGCCGTGAGGGGTTGGCAATTTTCCAACTAAAAGTTCAAAGTGTCTGCGAGAGCGAGAGAGAGAGCGAGAGAGCGGCAAGGCAGCTTTATGCCCAGAGCAAAAACGATTTTCACAACAAATCGGCGGAAAATTAACCTAAACATTTTGGCCAAGTTTTACATATTGAGCACATTCCATTGCCATTACACACAAATATTAAGTACAATTTGGCATTCGGGCTAAATCAAGTGAAGTATGTGCTCAAGTAAGAAAGAGATGGCAAATCGTGTGCAATTTTTCAATTCGAAATTGAAAATATACTTGAAAAAAGACACTTTTTGTACTAAAATAGAATTAATAAAAGTGTTGCCACTCAAGCCTAATCAAGTTAAGTAAATGATCTCGCATTCCATCGAGATAGCAAATCAAATGCATTTTTTTATTTATTCACAAATCGAACTGAAATGCAAATTTCTTTTATATTAAGTATAAAAATATTACAAATATTTCTTAGCTAAATCAATTTAAGTCTGTCAACAGAAAGTAAAACAAAGTTAGCCAATCTAGTGAATTTTTCAATTCAAAATTTATTCGAAATAACCACAAATGAAAAACTGTATTAACTAAAATATTAGAAATATATAATATATAATAAATTGCATTCAACCGTAATGTAGCTAAGCTGTTGCTAATCAAATGTTTTTTTTTCTTTTAAAATCAACTTCATTCCAAAATAAACTTACTTGAAAATGAAATTTGTTTTCTAAGCGCGTTGCAAACTCTTTTTAAACTAGAAACAAGAAAGAACGACCTTTTTTGGCAGTATAAATTTCTTACTACTGATTAGTTAAGTTTTCATAGAATCCTTAAGTTTCTGGTGTAAAACGAAACTTGGCAAAATTGGTGGGAAAACAATTGATTTCTCATTGACATTAATAACACTTGCAACTTTTACAGCTACCTGATAAACTGAGTAGGAAAATCATCCTATATATGTATATCCTATCCTATATCAGATGGTAATAAATGGGCTACAAAGCGAGGATTAGGCAATTTCAACCAATATACCTATTGATAATCACACAGCTCTAACTGAAGTCAAGAGTTTAGGAAAGGTATGGGAAAATACTCGAACTAATTCCATTCGATACGATCGATCGTTGTTTTGCTCTCTATTGCTAACTTTCAGGTCAAGGATTTGTAAATATTTATAATATATTATGTTTTTTTCAATAAACACATAATATCTGTACGCTATTACAGGATGTTAAAAAAATAGACGCTTTGAGGATCTGAGTTCGAAATCAAGTAAAATTGATCAAATACTTCAAGTTCTAAAACCTAAATCATATAAATATGAAAAATGCCTATATCGATGTTTGTTTAAACGGTGGTTTACCAATTGACCACTTTGATCCCATCTAGACGCAACTGTACTTTATGCTCTTGGGCCAACTTGGCAACTCTTGGCATCCGAAATACTAACATACGGCTACCGATTTGCGTTCGACTTTATAAATAGACGCGGATGAGACAAGACGGAGACCAGACGCGGGACGAAACGAGATGAGACGAAACGAGACGAGACGAGACGAAACGAGATGAGAGCCGACCGGGGCCAAAACGATGAGGATCGCTAGCTTGTGTGTGTGTGTGTGTGTGTGTGTGTATCGCATTTGTGCATGTGTCTGTGGCACATTAGCTAGAGTTGAAGCTTTCTGGTCTCTGAGCACACGTTTGGAAACAGCATGTTGGAAAATGAAATGGCAGCCGTGCGAGTTTTTCATTTTCGAACAAAAAGCCAATACGAAAATTTCCCCGTGTGTGTGTGTGTGTGTGTGTGTGTTGGGAAACTCGAAACTAATGAGGTCGTCACGTACGCTTACGTAGGCGTTGCGTCATGGGGGGCTGGGGGTTGGGGGATGAGGGGGAGGAGCCACTGGACTTGAGTATGCCTGCTCCGTATTGAAAAATCAAAAGTAAATCCAATATCGCTCGCTCTCTCTCTCTCTCTCTCTCTCTCTCTCTCTCTCTCTCTCTGTCTGTCAAAGCGGGAAAACAAGCAAGTCGCGTTTGCACTTGAGCGCGCCTCAACAACATAAGCAGGGGGTTGGGGGAGTGGGGCTGGGGCTGGGGCTGGGGGTGGCACAGTGGTGCTAAGTTGCAGTTTGCCAGCATAGATATATACACTGTATATATAATAGATATAGATATATCGGTTTGATGCGGTTCGCTTTTAACTGGCTCTTGAGCAGGAAAAATGCATTGCGTTGGTTTTTCTTGGCACTCGAATTGGTTTTTCCTCGCCTGTGCTGCGATTTGAGTTCAAATTTATTTTTGGCAGCAATCTTGTGTTGTTGTTGTTGTTGATGTTGTTGTTGTTGTCGGCAAGCGTCGCCAGCATCGTCGTCCCTCACCTCGGTCTTAGGCAGAGGCGCCAACGAGGCCAGACGAGGCGGCTGCAGCTACTCTGAATCTCAGAACTGAGAACTGAGAACTGGGATCAGGCGCACGTCTTCGCGCCTGCGTCTGTGTGTGTGTGTGTGTGTGTGTGTGTGTGTGTGTGTGTGTGCGTGTGCGCCGTTTGATATCAGTTGCCCATCTTGCGGCGTTGTCTGTTTGTATAATCCATTTAAAGGTAATTGAACTTAAGTCCGTTGTACGCATACTCCAAGCACCTAGGAGCGAACATTAGAGCCGAGCCGCAGACACATAGACAGAGAGAGAGAGAGAGAGAGAGGGAGAGAGAGAGAGGGAGAGAGAGAGAGAGAGAGCCAAGCCAAAAATAAACCGAAAGAAGCTTTGACTACAACACGACATGGGGTTGCTCACAAGACTCCTATAGGGCCAAGAGAAATGCAGACAGAGAGAGCGCAGAGAGAGAGAGCGCGAGAGAGAGTGAGAGCGAGTGCGAGAGAGACATCTGCTCTTGTTCTAAACTTAAAGATGGCGAGAGTTCTGCTGCTTGGTTTTAAATATAGCATCAAGCAGTTTAGTTGGATTAGACATAGCTTCAGTGTGCACACTGACTACAAATGCTATGGAAATGCTCGCATTTTATGGATTCGGATTCGGATGCAAACCGCTATGCATATAGAATGATAATAACAATAAATTTCGAAGATTTTTCATATACCTATATTTGCCGCACTTAGTTTGATCTTATGACAAGCCAAATTCAAAATGGCTTTAAAACTTTTTATCATCTAGCAAAAAGAATTTGTTTACTTTTATCGATTAAAATATTTTTGAATTTATTTAATAGTTAGATTTTGAAGTTTCGATCTTTTTAAATTGAGAAATTATAGCGTAAGCTGACTAAACCGGAAAAAGAAAACAACACACATAAATCATAGCGCAAGAATCCAAAAGATATGTGTACAAATAAATACATATATCGATAACAAATATTTCATTCCTGCATGCACAATATTCTTTTTAATATAGCTCATAATTAATATTGTTTATTGGCGGAATTATAAGCGGGTTATTTGAACTGATATGCTCATATAAGAATATTTGATTTTTCTCCACAAAATGCTAGCTATAAATATCAATTTAAAGATTTATTCAAACTTCAAAACTGTTCGAAAACAAAAGACAATATTTATAACAACATACTATATATTATTGTTTAAAACTTGCCGCGTCTGCTAGTGCTATAAATTGATGTAAAGATTATTTAATTTAAAACAAATTGATGTTATGCATATAATATAATGTATATACATATATGTGATATAATAAGTCTGTATATGCATATATATTTATACTCAAAAGGTATTTGAGTCTCAAGCGATTCGCGATCATTGCAAGTGCAAGCTTAAAGCACAGCTTTAGGCGCAGAAGTTTTGTACACAACTAAACTGCACATTGGGAGAAGAAGAAGAAGAAGCTGAATCAAAGGATTCATATTTCCTGCTGCGCTCGCTGCAAAGTCAAAAACAGCTGCGAGTCCAACTCAACTGGTGATATTTTTAGGCCAAAGCATCGTTAAAAAAGTTTTGCTCCGAATGTGTTTTTGTGTGTTTCGGGAAATTATCAAATCTTGAGTTGCGCCATAAGGTGGCAAGGTGTGTGTGTGTGCATGAGAGATGGCAAAATAGAGAGGGAGGCAGAGAGCGAGTGGAGTTGGGGGGATCGTTGCTTGATTTGCTCCCCAAAAGCCAAAGTTGAAAGCACAACACAAAAAATGCCGCGTGCAGCGTCCAAAATTAGAATACAATTCAACTGAGACAAAAAAAATATGAATCACATGCATGTGTATGTATGTAGAAAAGTGTGTTCATATATATATGTTTATATATATATACATACATTTACAATTTGTTATATGCGCAACAGTAAGCCGTTAACAACACTGCCAGCTTTCTATCAAAAACAATCGATAACAATTAATTTGAGTGTCAACGGCCAAATGATTGCAGCAACAACAACAACAACCTAGGTGTACAAGAAAAGTTAGAAAACACACTGAGCACAAAATATGCACCGATCAAGCATTTTGCACCATTAAAAAGAAAATCATAGGAATATATGAATGTTAACCGCAATATCGAAGATCGACAAGCCCAAAATAATAATTGGCAAATTTGGTTATTAATTATTAGAAATTTACGTGCATGCATAATTATACTCTTTTCGAAGAAAATAGTGTATTAAGTTTGTGCTGAAGTTTGTAACGCATAGAAGCAAGTATGCTTAGAATGACAAAACAAATTGATCTAGCCATGTCCGTCTGTCTGTCTGTCTGTATGTATGCAAACTAGTCCCTCAGTTTTAGAGCTATCGTTATAAAACTTTGCACAGAGACTTATTATTCAAAGGGACAGCACATTGGTCGGAGCCGGCCGGATCGGACCACTATATCTTATAGCTGCCATACAACTGGAAGTCGGTTTTGGCCATAAATCCCATGTTTTCATAGCTATCGCGATAATAAAACTTTGCACAGATACTTATTATTCAGACATACATAACATTGATCGATGCCGGCCGGATCGGATCACTATATCTTCAAAACTGCCATACAACTGGAAATAAATTTAATATTTCAATTCAAATTGATATCATATGATATCAATTTTTACAGATGAAAGTGCTGCAGTTAGCAGAGTGAAAATTGTCTAAAGGTTCGAAAAGAGTATGAAATCTTCGGCACGTCGAAGATAATCCTTTCCCACTGGTTTTTGTTCAACTAATCTATTAATCTTTTAGTGAGGAAACCAAATAAGATGTTACTTTAATTCTTTTCGATTAGTTGGTTCGCTATGTTGAATTTCTGTTGCTTTTGCATGATGTAAGCTTTGTTGTCTAAATTCAGCAGCTTTAAAGCATAATCATCAACAATTCCGAAGGGAACTACATCGAGTAACAAGTATGAGTGCTCTAGTCGGAAGTGCCCGACTAGGAGATACCCTGAACCCAGCTCTGACATCCATTCATACTTGCCTAATAGTGTGCATACATACAGACACACACATACTGCAAGCTGTGAAAACGGTTTAAGCAGTTATCTTGCTTTTTCACTGAGCCCCACACAATGGAAAGTACAATCTTTAAATAACTTCTGTGTTAACTGTCCGATCTTTCTAAAGTTTGTAGGACATAACGTTGGCTCTAAAATGCGCGACCAAACCAAATTGCAAGGTCATACCATCAAAACATGAGTTTTTTGAACTTTTGGGGGATTGAGGTGGTATCCAAAACGCGAAATATTCGAGTTACATGTGTATGCTATTCAAGATTATACGTGGTCCGAATCTGGGGCCTCTAGCTCTTATAACTTTTAAGTTAAGGCGCTAAGACGCTCGTCTGAAATCGAAATTTATCGATAACGTTTAAACGTGACGAGTTATCGATAAACTTGATCTGTCCCGGGACTACGAGAACTTATATTCCAAATATGAAGTCTCTAGCTCTGTAGTCTCTGATATCCGCGTGTTCATACAGACAGACGGACGGACGGACGGACGGACGGACGGACGGACGGACGGACGGACGGACGGACAGACAGACAGACGGACATGGCTAAATCGACTCGACTGTTAATACTGATCAAGAATAGTAGTATACATTATATGGTCGGAGATGCTTCCTTATGCCTGTTACATACTTTTGCACAAAACCATAATACCACTTTTTCGACCCGAGTATATGACTTAAATGCGCGTTGCAGGGTATAAAAATTTCCGGAAACCACTAAAAAGTTAGTTTCTTCGATGGAAACACGTTTGAAAGGAGTGGTTAAGAACAAAGGAGGCCGTATTAAATACTAAATATTATAATTAAGAACAATATATTAATCAACATGGGCTGTACGAAATAAGCTGCGGCATGAAAAAAGCCCATTTTTTATGCTTTTGTTATTTTATTATTTTGTTTTAATAGTTATTAAAATTGTTTTTGTTAATTATAAATGTTGATACTCTTCTTTAAAATACTGCATTTAATTTTTGTTAATATCTTTGATACTTTAGCCGCAGTAACGATTTGAAATTTGAGCTCTTAGCTGCACGAAATAAGCTGCGATCCACCACTGTACATATGGTAGCTATTTTCGTTTCTCTCTGTGCAGTAATGACAACAATAACGCGCTCACAACAACAAAGCCAAACTGTAAAGCCAAGTACATAAATACCACTTCGGCTCGGCGGCTGTAAGCACGAATCAAGCGGCGAAGCCGAAGGCAAGCGCGAGCTTTGCCCAAAGGACAAAGCTCACAGCTCAACATGTGCGTGTATGTGTGTGTGTGTGTGTGTGTGTGTGTGTGTGTGTGTGTGTGTGTGTGTGTGTGTGTGTGTGTGTGTGTGTGGGCCCAGCGCCAAAGCGTGTGTTTATGTCATAACTGACGACGAAGACTCGCACAAAGCGCAGCCAAGGATAATGCGCCATGGCTACAGCAACAACAACAGCAACAACAACAGCAGCGACAACAACAGCGACAGTAAAGCCCAAAAACACACAGCTGTGAGCCACCCATTTTGAAACACGTTTTAAGACGCTGCCAGAGGGGGTTGAAACTAAGTAACAGCAATAAGAACAAGAACAAGAACAAGAACAACAGTAAGAATCCGGCTCAAGGGAAGCTGCGCACAAAACTGCGAGCCGGGAGCCGAGCTGTGGCCGCGTTTCGAAGCGCTGCTGGGGTGGAAAATATACAAATATACGCGCACACACACACACACACACACACAGGCAGACAGCAAGGCGGCGACACACTCAAAAGAACAAACAACAACAACAACAAAACAAATACAACTCCAATTGGATTTGACAGTTCAAATCTAGACTCACGTTTAGGCACAAAAGAAAATGTCCGTTTACATGCGACTGTATGTGTGTGTATGTGTGTGCACACGCACACGCACATGTATAACAGTTAATTTGTTTAGCATATTGCAGCCAAATTTGAGCTTGACTTTGTCCACTCACTTGCATCGATCTTTTGGCTTTCACTTTGCACAAACACACAAAAAATATCCAAATTAAAATTGGTTGCTAGCTGCAGTCGGTTGTCACGTGAGTGAGTATTAAACAAAATGACACCAAAAACAAACGTGTGTCGTCACACGCTGCTCGCTGCTTTTCAAACAAACAAATATGCCCAAAACAAAGCACACACACACACACACACACACACACACAACAATAACAAAATAATACGAAATATGTACGTACGGTGCAAGGGCGGCGAGCGCGCAGCAGAATGAAACGAACGCGCGTAACTGCTGTCGGCAAATGGCTAGAATTTTTGTTGTTGCGCCGCGGCCGCTGCTGCTGCTTCTGCTGCTGCTCTGCCTGGCTTGCACACGATTCCGATTCCTTGCTTCGTTCAAACGAACACACACACACACACATGCACACACACACAGCAACTGCACGCCAGCAGCGTGGCTGGCTTTGGCGCGTGTTTTGAAAACGATTTTTCTTTTGGCGCAATCGCGCGTGCGAGCGTGAGTTGTATGGCATAAATAAATCATTCGTTTATTACGCAGCTACAAGTGCGGAAAAATGCATGGTAGTTTGTGTATTTAAGCGCCAAAATGGCCGAGCTCTTTTTTTGTTGTTGTTATCGATAGCGATAATTTGAGCATATCGCTTGTTGCAGCGTGGCAACTCTGTGCGCGCGCATTTGGCAGCTCTGCCTTGAGCGCAGTTAACGGCTTTTCAACCAGTTTTACTTTTTCAAATCCAAACACAGCTCACCATTTATAATCTTGTAAAAATATCGCATTTATTTGATACAAAATCAATATTCTTAATTAATTTGGTTGAATTTGCATTTCTTGGTAACAATTACAATAAATACGTAGAAAAAAAATTATATGCTATATTCATGGTTTATTTCAGCTTAAAGTGACACACAAAAAAAAGAAGACAAATACATGCACAGCTAAAACTATAGATTACTAAATGTACGAAAAGAGTGCGATTTAAACACAATAGTTATTAGCATCTGTCATCTCTTAGACTAAATAAATAAATACTTTTTGACAACTTAATGCGATGCATGATATTCAAAAATGAAATCGCTGCAATCGATTAAAGCTTCGTTTGAACGAGACGGACACACAAACAATGATCAGTGGCAAAGAACCAAACAAACGAACAAAAAAGAAACGTATAAATATATATATCTATGTGTGTAGATAGGTATTTAGATGTTAAGCGCTTATTACAATACAATTTTAATTAATTTGTATGCCTATATGTATAAATATATGTGTATCTATGTGTGTGTGTGAGAGTGTGGGTGTGTTTGTAGCTTAAGTATGAAATTTCTTATGTACAATGTCTGTATGTGTGTGTGTGTGTGTGCACCGAAAATTTTGCTTTCTTACACATAAGCTAAGCAATTTGCGCTCTGTCACCGTCGATAACCCACACTGTTACTTCTGTCACTTCATCTAACTAATTGTTTAGGTTTCTGTTTAGCATTTTGTACTTGAAATTTTGAAACGCATTGGCAACGCCAACCACTTTCAGCGCCGGCGCGACGTCGGCGTCGGCGTCGCTGGCGCTCGACTGCGCGCACTATAACAGCGTATGGCCGTTACCAGCGTTGCCATTGCATTTGCATTGCTGTTAAGGCTGCTACTGTTGCTGCGGCTGCTGCCACTGTTATTGCTACTGCTGCTGCTGCTGCTGCTGCGCAGCGACCAACGCTTGCTCAAATCGGCCGCTGCCGCCAGCGCCGCTGTGTAGGCGCGCGTTCCAATCGCCAGCGTCGGCACGGCTGCGTTTAGCTTCTTCGGCGACGGCGGCGGCCGCGCTGCAATGCCGCCGCTGCACGACTGCAGGCGCGTCGGCTTGCTGAAGGGACTGCTGCCGCTGCTGGCGTTGCTGCTGCCGCCGCTGACGCCGCTGCTGGCGCTTAAGGTGCTGCGCCGCAGGCTGCGTCGCTGTTCGCGCTCCTCGTTGCTGCGACGCAGACGTCGCATGGATGATGTTGACGTTGACGGCGCTGCGACTGCGACTGCGGCTGTTGGCGTTGCCGGCTTGCTGAAAGTGTGACTGGACTTGCTGCTGCTGCTGCTGTTAGCGTTGCTGTTACTGTTTGTATTGCTGCTGCCATTGTTGTTGTTGTTGTTGGACGCTGGCGTCACATTGCGCGTGCGCAGCGTTCGCTTGGTCAGATCCAGATTGGCCAGCTGACAGATGCTGCTGCGCAGCTGGCGCTTGCCAACACCGCTGCCGCTGGCCAAGCTCAAGCTGTGACTGCGACGCGTCATCATGACGGCGCTGCTGACGACGCTGCGCCGGCGACTGCTGCTGCTGCCGCTGTTAATGCTGCTGCTGCCGCTGTTAATGCTGCTGCTGTTAATGTTAGTGCTGCTGCTGCTGCTGTTATTATTGCTGCTGCTGCTGCTGCTGGCGCTGGGCAAAGCATCGCTGATGTTGCTGCCGCTGTAGGCAGCGACAATTGCTGCGGTGTTGTAGGACTTGCTCTTGCTGTGCTTGAACATCTGCCGGCGACGCGTTTGCATGTGCTGGTGATTCTCATTGGGCACATTGCGAAAGCGACGCATTTGTCGGCGGATGCGCGGCTGCAACTGTTGCTGCTGCGGCTGTGACGGCGGCAACTGTTGCTGCTGAGTGGCCAAGGCTAGCTGTTCAGCGCCGCCGCTGCTGCTGCTACCAGGCACGGGCGTAGGCGTCGTTGTGGGCGTGGCTGGCAGCGTGGAGCTAACTTCATTATCCTGCAGCGTGGCCACATTGCTGCTCCAGGACGTGGCATAGACAAACTGTGACTGTGACTGGCTGCTGGAACTGCAGCTGGAACTGGAGCTGGCCTCCACCAGCAACAGCTGCTGCTGTTGTTGCTTCTGCTCGCGCTCCAGCGCCACCTGCTGCTCCTCAGCGCGCTCCTGCTGCAGCAGCGCATTAAGAGCCAGCAGCTCCGCTGGCTGCTCTACATAATCAGCCGACTGCTGCTGCTGCCACCTGTTGCTGCCGCTGCTGTTGGCCACTTGTTGCTGCTGTTGCTCGCGTCGCGTCTCCAGCTGTGTGAGCGAGTAGCCCTCTTGCTGCTGATAGCGCTGCTGCTCCTGCAAAATGTCCTGCATGCTGTGCGTGCTGTTCAGCAGATGTTGCTGCTCCTGCGATTGCGATTGTGATTGCTGCTGCAGCTGCTGCTGCGACTGCGACTGCTGCTGCTGCTGCTGCTGCTGCTGTTCGTTGAGCAGCGTATTGTAGGACTCGGCAAAGCTGTATTCCGTAGTGCCGCTAACCACAGCGCTGCTCACATAGCTATCATAGTTGTGCTCCAGCTCGCAGCTGTTGCTGCTGCTGCCGCTGCCGCTGCTACTGCTGTAGAGATCCAGATTGGTATCGGCTGTCACCTCGTCCTCGATCATGCCCATGCTAGCCGCATCCGCATCAGCATCCGCATTTAGCTGGCGTGAGTGTTGCTGCCAGCTGGCAATCGATTGCTGCAGCGATTTGCGCCAATATTTGCTGTGCTGCAGGACGACTTCCTCGTCCGTCTGCACCAGTTCGCCATCCTCATCCAGCTCGTCCTCCTCCGCCGTCTCGTCTTCCTCCTCGTCCTCCTCCTCCTCGTCCTCCTCCTCCACCTCGCAGAGCAGCTGCTCCTCCTCAATATAGTAGTCGAAGTTGCGATACGGCTCCGGCGGCAAATGCCGCTTGGCCAAGGCACTGTACGGCTGATCGTGCAGATAGTCGTGCTCCTCAATGTTGGCGCACAGCTCCAGGTCGAGCTCCTCATGCTCCAGCTCGTCCAAGCCAGCGGGATAGTTGTTCTCCGTATCCAGCATATCCACATTGCCAATGTCAGTTGCTGCTCCTGCTGCGGCTGCTGCTGCCGGCGTGAGTATCACAGTAACAACGGATGTATTGTCCGCCCGCATCTTTTTGGTCGCCCACGTCTTCAGGGCCCTGTCGACCAGGGCCTTGCTGGGATTCATCACGTCCTGCTCGTGCAGGCACTCGCCAATAATGTGCTTCTCGCGCACCGAGTCGACTGCCTCCTGGGGCGTCACAACATTCCACAGGCCATCCGTGCCGAAGATCAGGCATCTGCAAATGAGCCAACATTTATCACACTTTAATTAGTTGCATTTCAAGAGAATCTCCATTTCCATTTCACTGATTGTGCTTTAAGGAAATTAGAAAATTAACTAATTGGCTACAAGAGATAACCAAATTGGTTTAATTCAAATGCAATTTAAAGGTTTTTTTTTGTTTTTTTTTAACAATTTGGACTCGCATGAATTCTTAAATTCCTTAATTGAAATTAAAGCACAATTTAGTGATTTTAAATTTAGTAGTTTTAAAACAAAAATTTGTTAGCTTTTTGAAATTGAAGCTTTAAATTTTCAGATAATATTAAGGTCAAGCTTTAAGCTTTGTGAGTCGAGCTTTAAGTGAAATAAAAGCCAAATTTAATACTTTTAAGTGTAAATAGCATTAAAAGCCATATTTAACTTATGCTCTTTTCCAAATATCAACATTTAAGTGCAGCTTTAATTGAAATTAAAGCCTTATTCTTAGTTTTTATTCTTGACAAGTTATTTTTATAGTCGAGCACTTTTCAAAAATTTGAGCTTTAATATATTGAAAAGCGATAAACGATAACACACAACTGCAATTGTTGGCACTTCACTCACCGGAACGTATTGGGATCAATTTTGACCACTTTGACATCCGGATCGGGGCTAACGACAAACTCCTTGCAGCGCGAATTATAGCTCCACAGATCGCCCAAGGATCGCGCGACGGCCAAAAAGGGTATATCATCGACAACAGTCCGCCGGCGAATCGGACCGCGATGCAACGGATCTCTGGGCCGATTCCAGACGACACGCGGCACACCCGACTTGATGGCCACCTGTCCGCCCGAGCGCTGGATGCGGCTCTTCTCCGCCAGCGATTCGGGCTTGTGGTCTGTCGTCAGCTGCTTGGCCCGCCAGCGTCGCTCGTTCGGATTCTGATAGCCCAGCACAATGCCCGAGTCGCCAACGTGGCCAATATAGATCTTCTCGCGACGCATAAATGCCACGGTCGCTGTGGTGCCAGCGGTGCTCAGGTGTCCATTGGCGGTGCGTGGCCATTTATCTGTAAATCGCACAGAATATGAAACTTATTACATTTTTGTTTATTTGCTTGGGTTGGTGTTTTGTTTTTGTTTATATATATGTACATACATACATATACAGTGGACGCTCGTAAGCTCGTACAAATCTCTAATTTCTCAACTACTATGTTTGTGTATTTGGCTGACAAGAGAGCATTGTGGATTTGCAATCAAGTTGCTCACTTTTGCCAATCATAAGTTAATACATAAATAAATGATATACAAACAAATATCAAATAATTTACGAAATTTGAAATTTCCTGCCGATAACAGTTGACAATAAATATCGATAAGTCGCGCTAAAGGGGCACGGGGCAAGGGAAAGTTGTTGAAACGTTAGTAAACGTTTAACGATTCTTGCAAATATCTACTTCTGTTTAAACTGTATAAACAGCCACATTTCACTTAAATTGCAGACGCAGCAAATACATTTGCAGCTTTGTGACGTCAAGTCAAGCGTACAAAATAAGTTGAACCTTGTTAGCTGTGCCGCGCACTTGCTGCGATGTTATCTGCATTGGCTTAACGGCAGTAGTTGCTTCTCGCTCTAACGCTTGGCCGGGATGGGCGCGAACAGCGGGGTTGCCAACGTACGTCATTTGTGCTAGCATATGGCAAGCCTATGGAATATTCCACTCACACACAGACCAGCACCAGTCGAATCGATAGACGATTATTGTGTTGTATGCATGTATGTATGTATGTATGCCGAGCATATGTATAGTTGACTCGCTCACTCACCTTGCTCGCGCCACATGGCAAAGTGTGTGCCGATATAGCCTTCGCGTATGGCGCGCAGCACATCCTCATCGTTATCGGACCAGAACAGCTTCTGCTTCACAATCTCCAGCATGAGATGCTCCTTGGCAAAGAGAGCCGCCTCGGTGCCGCCATGTCCGTCATAGATGCCAAAGAATGCGTACTCCAATTCGTGCGTCAGTGGCGACTCCTGGTATGCAACCGAAAACTGATCCTCCATATATTTGCGACCACCCTGGCTGCACTGTCCCGTTACACGCATATTAACGCCCAATGTGGGCGTGGAGCTGCCATTGCTGCTGCTGCTGCCACTGCCGCCGTTGCTCTCTTTGCCGGTGCGGCGTTGCCTGTTCCCGCTGCTGCTGCCGCTGCTGCTACTGGTGTTGCCGCCACCTTTGCAGCGCATTGGAGGCGTTGGTGTGGGCGTGGTCATTGCATCCTCACGCACTGATCTCGGGTTAACAACAACAACGTCCAGCAATGTGTTGTTATTGTTGTTGCTGACCCGGGAGCAGCGCTGCTGCTGATGCACTGCAATTGCAGCTGCTGTTGCTGCTGCTGCATCCGGATTTGGATGCGCATCTGTGTAGTAATTTATAACATCGTATTCCACATGGGCGACATCCCGTTCCGTTTCCATAAGACATCTGTTGTTGTTTGTTGTTGTCTGCATGCTTGGCAGCATTATTGCATTTGCGTGTGTGTGTGTTTGTGTTTGTGGGGGTGTAGGGCAGAGGGAGGTGGTCAGTTTGTAACCGGCGCCCGTTTTGTACTTGTTTTGATTTTGTTTATGTTGCTGCTTCTTCTTGCTAGCTTGCCTTATTGTTGTTGCGTTCTGTCTTTCACAGCAGTGTTGTAATTTCATGTGACATTTGGCACTCGCACTCCAATATTGCGCTGCTACCTGCGCCGTCTCACTTCCGCGCCAATCGCTCACGTAATGTGTGCAAGCGAGCCCGCAGCTGTCTCGCCCTTTGTTTGTCTACGCTGGATGTGTTTGCATGAGAGTATGTGTGTGTGTGTGCGGGTTTTATAGTATTTATGTGCGTGTGTGTGTGTGTTTGTGGCAGCTTGCCTTCTTCTTACTGTTTTTTTTTCTTTTTTCTGTTTTGTTGGTATTTTGATTTTTTGTATTGGAAATCGCCGCCAATTTTGTACCGTCTGCTGCTTCCTTTTCTCCTCACACTGGCGCACCGTTAGTGTTTAATTCTTGAGAAGACTAATATGATGGGAAATTAAGCAGTCAATGCCAGTTGCAGTTTCACCTTGATGGAAACTTGGATTATGCGCGCGCTTTGTGAACGCAAACAAAACTTGTTTGCAGCCTCTTTTTAAATTGTATAGTTTTTGCCGTTGTTGTTGTTGTTGCTGTTCTTGAAGCCGTTGCAGCAGAGCTCTTTCTTTTTGAATCTGCAGTTTTTGTTGTTATCGAGCATTTTCGTTAGAATATTTTTTCGAAATGAGCACGTACACACACTGACACAACAGTAAATTGTTAATAACACAAAAACGAAATCAAATAGAAAGCAAGCGAACGAACGAACAGAGAGCAGCAGAGTCGTAGCAGTAGCGTAAGTTTGACGGGGAAAAAACAACTGAACAGCGCGCTACGACTTGTTTGTGCTGCCAACTCACAAAATAAGCGAGCGCTAAACAGGCAGGCAGGCCACTCTGGCACTCACACACACACATACACATACACGCATGCTCATACGGTATATAAACATGTACATGCATGCACACATCCGTTCGTATGTATGTTTGTATGCGAACGAGCGGGCGAGCAATTGTGTTGCGCTGTGCCGTTTGCTGCCTGGGTTGCCAGATGTTCCGAGAGAAAAATTGTGAAATTGCTTAATAGACGCACAGGGTTGCGGTGGCAAGGCGAGATATGTACTATATGCTTATGACAGGTTTGCGTAAGTCCCAGCAAAGGTTGGCGCGTCGCTTCTAAGTTCGAAGTACGGCCATGTCAAAAGTATTTCCAAAGCAAATGAATTGCATACAGTAATTAACTTATGTCGTGAATTATTTTCAACAAAAAAAAACAACAATCGTCTTAAAAATATTACATTGAATTTCTTGATCATATATCTTCATACATTTTTTTTGCTAGCATATGTATTATACATACATATGTATTTACACATAACATTGAATGCAAATTTTCCTCAACGCAACCAACCTTATAATTTATGAATATTACATATGTGATGTTTCCTTTTAAATTTTTCGATACAAATATATGGAAATATATCTCAATTTCAAAAATCAAGCAACTGCTTACTAACGGCCACACCCTGCATAAGCTCAGTCTCTATCTATCTGGCAGCCCTGAAATATTAGTCATCGGCAGGGCGCGCTTCAATGCTCTTGCATGTTGTTGCTTGCTGGTTTTATCCCACACTCACACATATGTATGTATGTATAGCTTATGTATGTATGTATGTACTTATAGCTGACACTAATAGCTACCAGCACACAATGGTTGTCTCGCTCGCTCTCGAGCATTGTATGCATGCTAATGACTGTTGCCCACTACTACTGCTCGTCATCGTCATGTTGCTTTCGCTTCAGCCATTGTAAAGCGAACAAACGAAAATTTCCAATTTTAATGTCAGGCCATGCACAGATGGTGGGTATAATAATATATAAATGTGTACAAGTGTATATGATAATGCATACACTAACGACTATGGATGCACTTGTTTTAAAAATAAATACTTAATATTTATACTATGAGCATGGCTGAACGGTGCGGGTGAGCAAAGTAATGGAGAATTGCACATTTGAATATGCGTTTCTTTTTTTGTTTTTGAGGTTGTTAGGCAGTTTAATCGAAGTTAGAGGGCAACACTTGCAAGCGATAGCCGATAGCGTGAGCAACCCTAAATTTGGTGTCACTGTTTTTCTTATATGCTAGCTGCGGCGTGAAGATGTACATACATATGTATGTATATGTATGTATGTATATTATTCACGAGTGCAAGTGTGAATGCCAATGCTTGAATGCCGTCTCCCCACCGCCCAGTGGCTAGATTAAATAAGAATGACATAGTACCGTTATATAATATAAAGTAAAACTAGGTGTTTACAATTTTTGAAACCAAAATTCGACTGACCAGTGTGACTTTAGCTCATTAGTTAGAAATGTTTTTTAATGCTATTCAATTAAATCAACATTCTACTACCCAGCACTGTTTACAGATTACAGTGCTACACAACACCAATGCTAAAATATGATGGAATTTTATACATTTTTCAATACCATTCATTACCAATATTTCAACAGAAAATGCTATAGTGCAAGGCAGCACCAAAGAGATAAATAGAGAAACAAAAAAGTCAAAGAGTGCAAAAAATTAAAGAAAGTCTTTGCTGCTGTTTGAATTTTTCTATTAGCGCGCTATTCAAATGTGCAGTCAAGTGCAACCCTGCTAGCTGTGCTGCCGTCAGTGATGCCGCGGTTGAGTGGAATCACTAGATACTTACTACCGTATACCGATTACTTGAAATAAAATTATGATAATATTACTTAATTAAAGCTGTATCAATATCTTACATACTATTTTAGAGGTAAAGAACATAAATGTAATTAAAAAGTACACTTGAATAAGCTCAAATCTTAATACTACGAGAAAGATACTTGAAAAGTACTTGTTATACGGTTAATAATCGTTACGACTACCTTCAGCACTGCTGCCAGACGCGGCTTGCCAGAAGCGGCCTGCCAGACGCAGCCTCAGTTTAGCCAATCAGCGATGAGCTAATTCGCATGGCGCATACACTGAAGGCATTTGGGCCCTCTGCGGCTGTCGACTGCGAATTCGATCGAAACAGTTTAACACAGGCAAGCAAACAGATCACAGCAAAGTACGTTGACAACCGGAAGGTTTATTTTTTTTAAAATTTAGTCACGACGAGTGCGCTTAGCGGTAAACACAACCGTTCACATTAACTAACAACTTTCAATACTTCAGTGTGCGAACAATATTTTGTTAATTTTTGTTAATGTTGCTGTATTTGTTTAAAAGTGCAAACCGCGGCGTGCCAAAATTTGCTAGCATTGTGTGCAAAATTGCCAAAAAGGAGAATACATATACAGACACACACACACTGACACAAAACCGACACATACTCCTACACATAAATATACATGCAGTTTGATTGGTTAGGACAGTTTTTTGCGCATTGTTTTAGCTGAGATTATTCAAAATTTTGTTCCAATTAGTTAACAGCTGTTGAGTTAGCGGTGAGACCGCAAAAAAGACAAACAAAAGGTTTCTCAAACTAACCGTTTGCCTTGGCACGCGGCAAATGATCGCGCGCAACGCCATTAAGACAACGGCAACTTTACAACAATAACTAAGGTGAGTGAATTGTGCCGACGCGTGAGAAAAGTTCTGAGTGAAGTTGTGCAATAAATCGACACATGTATGTGCACACATACATACATATGTATGTAAATGTGTACATATGGCTGCAGGTCGCATATGGTACTCGTATTTATAGACTTCGCAGCACTACTTGAGACCTAACTGTAAATTAACGCATCAAACGCTGTTTCGAGTCGTTTCCATTATATATCTTAGTTCACTAAAGAATCGGTTGACGTGGACGCCTACGACGCTGACGTCCCCCGCGTATTATTCGATTTCTCAGTGCCCGAAACTCTATTGTGTGTAGTTTATAATCAAATCAAAAAAAAGGCCCAAGTTTTTCAAGTTGACGTCATTTGTTATTTCAGATTTGTGTATTTGGGTTTGTTGTTGTTGTTGGTTTGTGTTGTTTTTGTTTGCCTAATCTAGCGCTTAATTTATGAGTATGCCTTGAGAGGTAATTATGGAGCTGAGAGCTTTGATGACTTGATTGTCGTGGGAGTATAAGCCACACGCATACACACATAGACACACACACACACACACACACACACACGCACACACACACATGCACACACCTTCCAATTTGCTGAAAGCCGAAACTGTTGCTCGTGCAAATTGAGCAGACTTCAGGGGCAGTCAACGTTCCATCTCTTTTACTCATGCCCATTGCAGGCAAGCATGGTTGCTCTCTCTCTGTCGCTCTTTGAATCTGGCAACTTCAATGGGATTTTGATCTTTGGAGAAAGCATTGCCTACTTTTAAGCAACGGTTCTGATTAGAAGCATTGGGATGACAACGAAGAAACTTCTCTGATTTAAATTTGTTAAGCTTATCTTTTTGATCCAATATACAATATTTCCAGTATTTGCCAATTATTTGACATATTTCGAAATGTGTTGATCTTGTTCTGATTTTGGACTGATTAGGATCTGATTTAGTTTTTGGCAGCTTAAAACTTTGCGCATGTTCTAGTTGCCGAGAGTCGACTGTAACACGCAGCTTAATGCAATATGATCTAAACTAATGTCACACTAAAATGTCATTTAATATTACTATGCTGAGTTGGCATTTTTACAAGGATATCTAGCGATCTCTTGCATTGCAAGCCAAAACCAAACCACTTATTTGCAAGGCATTAAAAAGGGTTGCAATAAAAGTCAATAAAAAAGTCGTTTACTGGCATTGACAACTTTAACTAGCTGTCAAGAGGTGGGAAATAAAAAAGATATAGGGCTGGTTAAAAAAAACAAAAAAAAACCGTAGCATACTTTGCAGCAGCTGCCACTGAATGCACTCACAGATTCTATTTTGAGCTATCAGATATCAGATTTACTGGTGGCATTCCATGCACTTCGGTTTCTCTCGCTCATTTGCGCGCAACAAGCTGTCTCCGTTTGTCCAACTGCCAATGCATTTCTAATTGACTTAATCAGCACATCATCCAACACACACACACACACACCTATATACTCCCTCCAACACGCTCTCCCTCTCTCTCTCTCTCTCGCTCAGCTATGGCAACGTCCTGCTTTCTGAGTTGCATTGTTGCGTGCTAATAATTCTGCCTCCTGCCTGCCAATTGCTGCATCCTTTTTGCGCTTAAATGAATTTCCATAGATTTATCATAGCGGGAAAAACAGAGAGCGACAGAGACAGTGAGATACGCTCCGAGAGGGAGATGGCAATGCCAAAGTTGCCGCTGTGCCTGGGCCTGAGTGTATATATATATACCTATATATATATATATATATATAGATATATGTATGTGTGTGTGTGTGTGTGTGTTTGCAAAACACTTTTCTCCATTCATATTTTATAGGTGACCCACTCCTGATGCACCCCCATCCCCAACCCTAACCCCATTCCGTACTCAACCGTTTGTCAATGAACGATTCACTTGGCCAGTCAGCAAACTATTAGCAACATTTCCGGCTTTATTATTTAGCATTTCCCATTTGCCAGTTCCGCTCTGTAAACTGATTAAGTTTAAGATTAAACGTAATCATGTTGAATTTGGCATTATCCTCAATATCGTTGCATAGTTGATATCTATCTATCTATATTATATCTTGAGCTGAGACGGCAAATGTTAAAGTCGTATTTCTTTAAGTCCTTCTGCAAATTTCAATTACGCTTTTTGTCTGTCTGTATGAAAAGTGCGCGGAGGCAAACAAAAAGTGTACAAGTCTAATAATAAATACCTGGACTAAGTATGAACGCCCAGAACTGAGTACTAGGCGAATATATAATGAGAGTCGAGTGCAGTTTCCTCTCTCACTCTCTCTCTCTCTCACACTCACTCACTCGCTCTCTCTCAGTCTCTCTGTCTCTCTCAACTCAGTGGCGGCAATCGAGTTCGACTTCGCTGCTCGCCTGTTTGTGAGTTCAGTTGACATTTAACTTGGAGAGGGAGTAGCTCGGTGCAAAATCGCAGGTCCTGCAATCCAAAGATCCCGGGCTAAAATCCCTGGCATTTGTGAATCTTTTTTTTTTTTTTCGAAGCTCAAATTTATTGCAAATATTTGAATTTACTGCTTAAATATTAACTCAGTGAAAAAATAAGCAAGTTTATTTTTTTTTTTTAAAAACCCAAAATAGTGTGCATTGAATAATAGTTGAATCAATTGAATTTTTACTGAACTTGAGAATATTCGAATTAAACAACGATCTAGTGCGATAAAAAAGATTTAGATTTTTTTTAGAAAATTTTTATTGAAATAATTTTTCTTAATCGTTTTGATCGTCAAGTTTTGACATTTGAATACAGCTGAGAACCTGTTACACAAACTAGGTAATGTCAAATATATATATATATTATATGTTCTATTTGCCAATTTTATAATAATTTTTTTTGCCGCTTTTCATAAACGTTTTAATGTTTAATATTTTCATTTTTAATATATTTAAATCAATAAACAAACTTTCAGAAATGTATTTACAAGTATAAAATTAATTTTGGAAGCAGTGAGGAGGGCTTTCGATTTTTGAAGTAGATTTTTAAAAGTAGAATAAAATATATATTTTTTTTTTAATATTTTATTTTTAGAACTAACTTTTACTGTAATCTCCTCTCAACAAATTCCTTTTCGAAGATCTTAAGATCTTATAAGCAACCTTAGTAATATATCAGCATAGTCTGCTTAGAAAGTTAAATTTTAAAAAATTAATCATATATTTTGTTTGGGATCAAATAAAAGTTGTACAACATTGAAGCAACTTTAAGCAAATTGTCGACATATGAAACAATTGAAACTATTAAAAAAAAGAGAACCCGTGATATTGCTCAACAGCTAAAAAAAAAGTTGTACAATAGAAAAACTTAAAAAATTTCCGAAAAAAAACACGTCTATTTGGGGCAATTAAACAGCAGCTAAGACTATGATGCATGCAGATGTAGCGGATTTGTGTGAGGCTTTCGTTTGGTTGCTAGGCTGGAATGGCTGTGACTGTATCCTGTAGCCTGTATAGCGAGTCCTGTATCCGCCGCTTGTGTCTGACAATCTGATTATGGCATTCCGTTGGTATTTGTGAAGGTATTTTGAAATTGCAATTCTGTTGTTGTTTACTCTGCTGTGGCGGCAGAGTGTACGCTTTTCTTTAATAACCCACACACAAACGAAAAGCCGAACGAACCCAGCAGCGAAGAAACAACAGCAGCAACAGAAGCAACAACAGCAGCAACAACATCAATAATAACATATAACAACAACAAGGGAACGTATGCAATATTCAGTTGCTGTTGCTGCTGCTGCATTGAATTTGAATTTGAATTTGAATTAGCAGCAGTCGCTGTGCTCTTGCTCTCTGTCCTTGGCTGCAGCAGCAGCAGCAGCAACAGCAGCAGCAGCAGTTGCTGTTGTGATTGCTGCCAAGGCCACAGGACATGCTCTCTTTTGCTCGCTCTCAATTCTCAGCTCTCGTTGCGCTGCTCGCACTGCTGTTGCTGCAGATGCTGCTGTTGCTGCTGTTGCTGCAGATGCAGATGCTGCTGCTGCTGCTGCTGCTCTTCACTCATTCACTGCTAATTGATGTTTGTATTTGTGCGTGGGTGTGTGTTAGTCTCCGCACAGAAATACGTGTTGTCGCCACTGTTGCCACTGACGCTGTCCAGAGTTTTCTCAGCTCTTGATATTTGATTTGCAATGTTGTCGTTTATAATTAAATTGCGAGTGCCCACAGAAGTATGCAGCGATTTTTGGCAACACTGCGCCTGCGTCAGCGTGTGGGTGTGTGTGTGTGTGTGTGTGTGTGTGTGTGTGTGTGTGTGTGGTTGTGTACCTAACTTTATTAAGCATTTGATTACAATGACGACCACTGTTGCGTTGTCATGTGTGCCACTTAATGAATGCACATCTCTCTCTCCCTCTCTCTCTCTCTCTCTCTGCTTCCTCAATCAGAGCTAAAATGTGTGCAACAGTGAAACTAATGCAATGCACAATATTTGCAGATTGCGAATTCTGTTCTTCTTTTCCATTGCAGGCGTTAGGAACGAACTTGCTTCAACACAGCAAACGCAAAAGCAACAGCAACAGCAACAAAACTTAAAATGTCTGATCGCAAAGCTGTCATTAAGAATGCCGATATGAGCGAGGAGATGCAGCAGGATGCTGTCGATTGCGCGACACAAGCCCTGGAGAAGTACAACATTGAAAAGGTACGTGAAGAACAAGAAAAACCATTTAGTAACAACTTCTTTGACTCCTATTTGTCTTTAATATTGTCTTTAAAACGTATCTTAATTCAAACTTACAACTTACAACTTCTTCTGACCACACTTTGCTAGGACTAGCGGCTTTTTGGCCAGTAAAAAAGTATTTATTTTTAATTCATCTTAAATATATAAAATAACAAGAAATAAAAACAACTTTCCTTGGCTTCTCTAAGGTAATGTAACAAGCTTTTAAGATTATTAATGAAAACAACACGATATTTATTTAAATATCGTCTAAAAACACATCTCACATTTTATAAAGTTGATATATGCAAATATTAAACATCAAAATTAAATTAAAGTAGAGCTGTTAGTAAAATGAGGCCAAGATAAAACTAAAGAAAATCCCAGTAAAAATATGAGATTATCTGATCAATTCCAGCTTGCAGAGATAATCCTGAAGACATAAAAGAATGTAGAAAACCCAATAAAACCAAAAATGAATTAGAAAAGTTCAATTTAGATGAAAGTAATCAAAATTAAAAGTAACAAGTAAGAGTGCTCTAGTCGGGAGTGCCCGACTACGAGATACCCTGAACCCAGTCCTTACAATCATTCGTACTACTCTAAACACACACATGCTGCAGTACAAGCAGTACAAGCAGTGCAAGCGGTTTAAGCAGTTAGCTTGCTATTTCGCTGAGCCCCACACAATGGAAAGTTAAATCTTAAATAACTTCTGTGTTTATTGTCCGATCTTATGAAATTTTTGGGGCAAGCAATTGTCGATAATATGTGTTACCAAACCAAATTGCACGGTCGTAGCTTCAAAAATGCGTTTTTTTAACTTTTGGGGGGTTTGGGGGTGGTATCCAAAAAGTGAAATATTTGTTACATGTGTATGCTATTCGAGATTATACATGCCAAATTTGGGGTCTCTTGCTCTTATAACTTTGAAGTTATGTCCCAAAAACGCTAGTCTAAAATCAAAATTTATCGATAACTTTTGAATGCGACGAGTTATCGATCAAATGAAATAAACTTGATCTGTCCCGGGATTAGGAGAACTTATATATGCCAAATATGAAGTCTCTAGCTCTTATGGTCACTGATATCTGTGTGTTCATACAGACGGACGGACAGACAGACAGACGGACATGGCTAGATCGACTCGGCTGTTGATACTGATCAATAATATATATACTTTATATGGTCGGAGATGCTTCCTTATGCCTGTTACATACATTTGCACAAAACCATAATACCCTTTTTACCCATTTTTAATGGGTTCAGGGTATAAAAAGTGAGAGAGTAAAGTAAAAATACAGCTGGTAGAATTATTACAAGAAGAAAAAAAAAACGAAAGCGAAAAGAGCGTCTTTCAAAGTTGATAATTTCTTGTCCAAAATTTAACATGAGGTCAAAGTTGTCTGCAAGAAGTCATCTTTTAACCGATACAATATTGTGTATGTGTGCAAGTCAATCCATTTTGGCAGCAATTGCCTCAGCTACATCAACGATTAATAACCAACATTTGCAATATCACAACCACGAAAAGCAAACATAATATGTGAGCTCTTTTTGATTTCAACTCGGATAGACGAAAGCAATAACTGCGAACAAGTTGACTTACAGCTAACTGCCACAGTGAAGCCAAATAGCCTGTCTAATGACTTTTCCAATCCCCGATGTTCTGCCTCCATATAGGTGAAAATTTGTGGTTTTTATGCCCTGTACCCATTAAAAATGGGTAAAAAGGGTATTATGGAGTTGTGCAAAAGTATGTTACAGGCATAAGGAAGCATCTCCGACTATATAAAGTATAAATATTCTTGATCACTATCAACAGCCGAGTCGATTTAGCTATGTCCGTCGGTCTGTCTGTCTGTCTGTCTGTATGAACACGCAGATATCAGTGACCATAAGAGCTAGAGACTTCATATTTGGCATATATAAGTTCTCGTAGTCCCGGGACAGTACAAGTTTGTTTCATTTTATCGATAACTCGTCCCGTTCAAAAGTTATCGATCAATTTCAATTTCAGACCAGTGTTTTTTGGCCATAACTTGAAAGTCAAAAGAGCTAGAGGCCCCAAATTGAACATGTATTATCTCGAATATCATACACATATTACAAATATCTCACTTTTTGATACCACCCCCAATCACCCTAAAAGTTGAAAAAGTTTGAAAAAGTCACACATTTTATAGCCAATGTTATGTCCTAAAAATTTCAGAAAGATCGCACAATAAACACAGAAGATATTTAAGATTTTACTTTCCATTACATATGTACATATACATACTGATAGATCAGTATGAATGTAAGGACTGGGTTCAGGGTATCTCCTAGTCGGGCACTCCCGACTAGAGCACTCTTACTTGTTTTTAATTATCTTAGCTGCATAATTGAAATTGCTAATGGAATGCGAATTATTTGCACATTGAAATGTTTGGCAAAGTGCAGCTGCATGTAAAACATGTAGCTTAAGTAAATAAACAAAACTGAGCTCGAATGTTGTTCATGTGAATTAAGTGCATAAATAATATTCGATTGTTTTGTCGATTGATTGACAGCATTGTAATGGATTAGCTAGTCTTATGTTCGATTTGATAGGAACATGCTTTTCATGTTCCATATTAAATAAACTATTTTTAGTCATTTGTTATCTGTTGAACTACACTGTTATATTCGAATGTTGTGTTCCTATTTAGGCAGATATATGTACATATAGCGTTTTTAGAGAAGACTTATAATTGTGAAAATAGCTTAAATAGCTTATCGCTTATATTTTAGAGCATATAATTCATATTATTTTGGACAAATATGCTCTAAAATTATGAAAAATACGTACACCAATTATTCAATTTGTGTGGTTTTTACGGGACTCTTACAATCAATGAATGTCTATATTTACCTTTATTTAACTCTTTTGTCTTTCAATTATATATTTTTCTTTATTCACTCTCTATCTTCTATCTTCTCTCTCGTTTTTTGGAACTTCTTGATTTTTTTGTTTCAGCCATGTCCGTCCGTCCGTCCGTCTGTATGAACACAAAGATATCAGAGACTACAAGAGCTAGAGACTTCATATTTGGAACATAAGTTCTCCTAATCCCGGGACAGATCAAGTTTATTTCATTTTATCGATAACTCGTACCGTTTAAAAGTTATCGATAAATTTCGACTTCAGACCAGTGTTTTTTTGTCATAACTTGAAAGCTATAAGAGCTAGAGGCCCCAAATTGGGCATATATAATCTCGAATATCATACACATTAAAAATATTTCACTTTTGGAAACCACCCCCAAATCCCCCCGCATTTTTGAAGTTATGACCTTGCAATTTGGTTTGGTCACACATTTTATAGAAAATGTTATGTCCTAAAAACTTCAGAAAGCTCGGACAATAAACACAGAAGTTATTTAAGATTTTACTTTCCATTACATATGTTCATATACACACTGATAGATTAGTATGAATGTAGGACTGGGTTCAGGTATCTTCTAGTCGGGCACTCCCGACTAGAGCACTCTTACTTGATTAATCTGTACAATTTCTGCGAATTTCTTGCCAGCTCTGTCAATATCATTTTGAGCCTCAGGAAATAGTGTTCAGCAATTACTTTGCAGCATTTGTAATTCGCAGAATTTCGTTTGTGCATCTTTTACGTATTTTGAGTTTTGCATTTCAGTCATAATAAAATACACCTGCCACTAGAAGTAACTCTCTCTCTCTCTCTTAAACTTCAAATGAAACACTAGAAGTTTTATTAAAAGGATATTTTTGGCCATGCAAGGACATGGGACAACTTCTTAGCTTTGGGTTAAAGTAAACAAACAAAATCAGTAACTAAATATGAGAATATTTCTTGAGTATAACATCAACTGATAATTTGTTTGTTTAGCCTTTTGTTTGTAGTTTGATGGAATTTGAAGTATTTATACTTATTCATGCTTGGTTTTCTTTCAGATTCATTCTAATTGCAAAGCAATACTAAGAAATACTGTTATATATTATGTATGTTTGTATAAATAGGAAAATAAGCAATTAGTTATTCAATAACATTTTGCCACATGAAAGCTCTGCGAATGCATCCTTTTATAAATAGCTGCGTCTGTAATGTGAGGAAACTTGTTGACAGAGACATCAAATGAATTAAGAATAATTATGGTGCAATCAGCTACCTGTGTCCTTTAGCTGCTGCTCGTGTTTCCTAGCAACTGGTTGTGCGCTAATTGTAAAGGATTGCGCACTGAGTTTGCTTTGCTTGTGCATAGTTTTGCTCTGATTTCTGCTGAACAAGAGCTATTTTTATACCCTGAACCCATTAAAAATGGGTAAAAAGGGTATAATGAAGTTGTGCAAAAGTATGTAACAGGCATAAGGAAGCATCTCCGACCCTATAAAGTATATATATTATTGATCAGTATCAACAGCCGAGTCGATCTAGCCATGTCCGTCTGTCTGTCTATCTGTCTGTCTGTCTGTCCGTCTGTATGAACACAAAGATATCAGAGACTACAAGAGCTAGAGACTTCATATTTGGAACATAAGTTCTCCTAATCCCGGGACAGATCAAGTTTATTTCATTTTATCGATAACTCGTCGCATTCAAAAGTTATCGATAAATTTACATTTTAGACTAGCGTTTTAGGGACATAACTTCAAAGATTTAAGAGCTAGAGACCCCAAATTTGCCATGTATAATCTCGAATAGCATACACATGTAACAAATATTTCACTTTTTGGATACCACTCCCCCCAAATAGTTAAAAAAAACGCATTTTTATTGGGATGACCTTGCAATTTGGTTTGGTCACACATTTTATTGCCAATGTTATGTCCTAAAAATTTTAGAAAGTTCGGACAATAAACACAGAAATTATTTAAGATTTTACTTTCCATTGAGTGGGGCTCGGTGAAAAAGCAAGATAACTGTTTGAACCGCTTGCACTGCTTGTACTGCAGCATTTGTTAGTTTTGTGTGTAAATATACTGATAGATTAGTATGAACGAATGTATGGACTGTGTGCAGGGCATCTCGTAGTCGGGCACTCCCGACTAGAGCACGCTTACTTGTTCTGTCTTGGCCCTCAGCAAGGACAGCATTTAATATAAATACGCTTGGTCAAGAGCAGCGGCAGCAGCAGCAGCAGCAGCTATGTCAACAAGTTACAGCATACTACTAATAACAACACAAATAATCAATATATAGATATAGCTAGCTAGTAGTGCGCCTTGCCTTGTCTTGTGTTAGCCTGGTCAGTGCCCATGGCTCTGGGCTCATGGCTCTGGGCTCTCTGGGTCTCTCTAGTTGTGTGTGTGTGTTTGTGTGGCTGCTACGAGCCTCTTTCAATGCCAATGGCAGGTGCCGAGGCAAGGCCTTGAATGCTGCGCCAGCGAGGCAGATAGACAGAGACGCAGAGAGAGAGAGCAAGAGCGAGAGCGAGAGCGAGAGAGCAGTCATGAAATCACAGCTATGAAAAGGAGGAGGTGGGCGGAGCAGTTGGCACGCGTTTGCTAATTGAGTAGTTAAAAGGCAGAAGCTCGCGCTGCCGGAAAGTATGCTACAAATTGTTCACTGCTGCTTACAAAGTTTTCAGCGTGTGCATGTGTGTGTGTGTGTGTGTGTTTGTATATACGCACAGCTGCCACGCCCACAGCCACCCACAGGCGCACTGTGCCTGCCGCTCGTTGCTATAAATAAAAGCTAATATATGCCACATACACACACACACACACACACACACACACAGGCAGGCAGAGAGTGCGTGTGTGTGTGTGTGTGTGCGCGATTGATTGGCTTTAGTTGTTGTTCCTACTGTTGTGCTTATTGCATAATAATAATTATAATAATAATAACAGTGACATTATTAAGCTTCTCTGTCTAGCTGCTGCCAATTAAATGTGTGTGTTTGTTTGTGTGCGTGTCCTGACTTAATTTAATTACATGCAACAAATGCTTTTGCTTTTCGCATGCTAATGCCAATAAATATACTACATACATATATATTTAATAAATTTGAGCAGCTTAGCTAGCCGCTTATTAATAGTATTTTTATTAATAGAAAAAATTGTTGTGTTTTTCAAAATGCCTACTCTTTTAACTCACATCATGCATATCCTTTACTTTGTTTTGGCATCAAAACATATAGAATTATTATTATTAATTTATTTTGTGCAAATTTATTTGAATCAACTTTATTTCTCAAAAAAAAAAAAGTTCTTTTATAAAGAAATTAAATTGGATTTTTCAAATGCAATTTTAATATTTAAATGTTGACCGACATCAAAGTGTGTGTCAAAAGTTCGATAGTAATTACGCTTAGCCATTTTTTTTGTTTTACACATTTCACTGCCTAAGCGATATCCTTTTGGTTTTGGTCTTGATTGATGGATACGCATATTTGAATTTGTTTCCGATGGGTCCAATAAAGCTTTGCATATGCTTCGATACAGGGATATCTAGTATAAAACGATGTCGATTTTTCATGTAGTGCTCAATGCATTTCATTTCAATAAAAAAACCGACAAAGTGCCAGAAGAAAAAAAAAAAAAAACAAAAAAAAACAACAATTTCGTATCCAATAGATACGCAACTAGCACACAAGGGTTAAATGGGCGCACACACACACACACACACACAGACGCACCGGGGATACATACACAGAGCAAATTATGTGTTGTATATATGTATGTGTGTGTGTATATGTGTGTATTTTTAGGAGCGCTCAACCTTTGGAGAGGCTTAAATTGTATCAACCATAAGGTATTATGCTTGTGTATTTTTGTCTCTATTTGTGTGTGTGTGTGTGTGTGTGTGTGTGTGTGTGTGTGTGTGTGTGTGTTTGTTATTCGCCTTGGCTGTGTGGCAGCGATTTAAAGGCAAAATCCTCAAAATAAGCCAGCAAGAGGCCAACAAACCAAACGAACTAAGCGAAATTAAATCAATTTTCCCCGCAACGTTTGCGTTTTGCATTTTAAAATAAATTTAATTAGTTTTTTTTTGCTGTTGTTGCTTTTGTGTCTTTTGTGCTTTTTCCCATTACCTGCAGTTCATTTATTATTTGCTGCTCCTTGATTTCTTTTGTTTGCCGCTGAATAGCCGATTGTGGTTGTTGTTGTTGTTCTTGTTGTTCTTGCAGCGTTTTGCGTGGCCAAATGTTTAATCAATATGCGGCCAAATTTATCCGACAAGTTTTCCTCCCCCTAGCCCTAGCCCTACCCCCACCCCTACCCCCACACCTACCCCCACACCTACCCCTACCTACCTATCCGACCTCCAACCTCTATAGACATTCCACACCTTTGACATATAGAGTACATGATTTGGGCTGATACTTACGAATCCACCGCCTCTCTGCATCTACTATCCCAAAATAAAAATGGTTTTATATACCGCAAATTTATAAAGTTTTTTTTCTTTTATGAAAATCGATGGTTATAAATGGATACAAGTGGAAGTGCTTTGTGCATAGAGATTTTTCAGTTGCATTGGTTGATTTTTAATGGAATAATAGATTGACAGGGAACGGGGCATAATTGATTATAGCTAAGTGACAGATTGAGACAACTGAACATCGATGACATTTGAATTAATTGGAAAATTAAACTATTTTATATAGTGGCGGAAAGCTTTAGGAAATATAGAAGATATTGAAGAAAAAAACATATGTCTAACTATAAATTTCTGATACAAATAAATAATATGCGAGTTATGCTCAAATTTTAGCCAATCGATGATTTAGATTGAGGATAATAACCAATACTATATTAGTATAAATTAGCTAAATATTTAAAAGTAAAATATCTACGATATACATTCATATTTTGTCCTTAAGTTTATAATGCAACGAAAAAAGCGTTGGATACCCCTAAAAGTTCGCTCCAGTATGGCCATGTCCGTCTGTCCGTCTGTATGTATGCAAACTAGTCCCTCAGTTTTTGAGCTATCGCGATGCAACTTTGCATAGAGACCTATTATACAATGGGACAGCACATATGTCGAAATCAGCTGAATCGAATTACTGTATCTTATAGCTGCCATACAAATGAAAGTCAATTTTGTCCATATATTGCCATGTCTTTAAAGCTATCGACTTCAATTGCCTCATCAATGTTTAAAATTTCGATTGAATCAAAGATTGAAAAAGTTGTAAATGTATAGCTGCGAATAAGTCGCAGACTATTTTATCATAATGGTAAACTGAAAGCTAGTCAAATTTGTCCCAAAGAGTATGTTTTTTAATGGATTTGCAATTGCATAAAAGTGCCAACAAAATCGGTCGAAACAAATAGGTTGGCCGTTCAAACAGATGTCAATATGTAAATTGTATTACACATTATATATTTTAGTGGCACACAAACAACAACTAATAAAAAGCAGCTATTTTGTTACTCGCCCCGTTTTTGTGTGTGTTTTAGCGTTGCCAAAACAAAACAACTGTTTGGACCCAATTGAATATATAAAACAATCAACTTTATATTGTCGTCTAGCACGAAACAGAACACAACAAAAAGCTAAGGGAAACTTAGCAATGACTTAATAGCGATCACGTCTTCGACATAAGTGTGGGGTGTGCGTGTGTGTGTGTGTGTGTGCGTGTGTGTGGGGCACAACAGTAGTAACAGTCACTGTCACTACTGTCACTTAAGTCTTTTGGAATTGTTTTGTTTGGGGTTTCAGCTTTTGAGGTCACTGGGTTAAGTTTATGTTTTGTCAAGTTTATCAGTCGTCCGACTGCAAATCCGCGAAAACTTTTTAGTTGGCTTTAAGTTTTGTGCGTTTTGTGTTTGCCACTCAAACCAAAGCGATTCGATTCGTAAATGTACAGTCATAATATGGTGGAAATCTTGTTTGTAAGAAAACTCTACATAATTAGCACATTTACTTTAAGAACTTAAAACTCTCGAGTTAAGGTTGGCTTTTGAAATGTTATATTGCTTAACCAATAAGCTGGCAGTTGCTTATCTAATGCATATTGATTTTATATATGTAGCTTTGTTATCTTTGAAATAATCGAGTTTTAAAATGAAAATTTTCTCACTTTTTGTACACTTGCCAAATGTTAATTATACCTATTTAAACCTATTCCTATCGAATAGTCTTGATTTTGTATATTTGTATACATGTATACAAGATTTGAGCTCAAATTGCATTAACAAATTTAAGAAAACTGCTTCGAATGACTTCTATTTAAAAGTCTTTAATAACTGTTATTCAAAGACTTCAAATCAAAACAAGTGGGGAAGGATTATCTGCGGCGTGCCGAAGATTTTATACTCTTTTTCGAACCTTTAGGCAATTTTCATTCTGCCAACTGCACCACTGAATTTTCATATGCTGTACAAAAACGTTTTGTCGCGTAACATTTATTTTTTTGTACTAAGTATATTTAATTCATTGCAATTTGTATGGCAGCTATAAGATATAGTATTCCGAACTGGCTGGCTCCGACCAATGTGATGTCTTTTTAAATAATAATAAGTATCAGTGCAAAGTTTCATCGCGATAGATGTAAAAACGTGGGATATATGGCCAAAACCGACTTCGAGTTGTATGGCAGCTATAAGATATAGTGGTCCGATCCGGCCGTTTCCGACCAATGTGCTGTCCCTTTGAATAATAAGTCTCTGTGCAAAGTTTGATAACGATAGCTCAAAAACTGAGCGACTAGTTTGCATACATAAGGACAGACAGACAGACAGACAGAAAAGAGTATAATGATTAGTTAGTTTTGTGTAATAGTATAATACAAGTAGAAAACAAGCGTTAAAACCAATTCGTTTGATGTCCATATATTTATACACTTATATTTGCGCTATAACTGTTTATTTTCGTTGCCTGATTCAAATAAAAGTTCGCCATTTCAGCTTTAGTGCACATCGCGTTGCTCTCTCCATATATGTATGTGTATAAATATATGTATATATATAGATGTGTGTCTGTCTCGATTTGTCTTTGTCTTTTTTGCGTCTGTTTGCGTAACCCTGACTTTAGCCAACTGAACGACTGGCAATGACCTTTGCCATTTGCCATTTGCCAGTTGCCGCTGCATTCCCAATTACACAAGTTCACATGCTGTGCTGTGTGTGTGTGTGTGTGTGTGTGTGCGAGTGTGTGTGTGTGCGAGTGTGTGTGTGTGCGAGTGTGTGTGTATGTGTGCGAGTGTGTTTGTCTCCCATTGCTGTTCAAACTGTGCGCCGAGAACTATGCAAAAGTCTCGGTAACTATGGCTTAATTGAAGCAGACAACAACCATCATAACTAAATCATTAGCACTGAGAACTTTTTGCCAATGCCCATTTCACTTTGCCCCCCAACCCCCCCAGCCCCACCAACCAACCAACCAACCGACCGACCAACCGACCGACCAACCAACCTACCCCACTGTTTGAGGTCAAACATTTTGGCTTACCGCCCTAGTTACAAGCGAGGGTGGTTTTTAGGTTTGGTTTCTGGCTTTTTGTTTTATTGAGTTACCGCCGCCGTCGCTAATTTGAAAAGCAGTTAACAGCCAATTAGCCATTACTTCTCTAACGTTTCGATTTTGTCTTCATAACTTCAACTCAATATACTAAACTAAATGTCGTTATAAACATTTGGGTCGTTTATTACGTAATTTGTGGCTTTAATTGAAAATTACTTTAATTATGGTTTCAGAATTTATATAGTAAAGCTATTTGGTGAATTTTGAAAAAAAAGGAGTTAATGCAACAATGAAATAATATTTGATTTAATAATACAGTGCACGCTCGTTAACGTGACCTAATTAATGCAAAGACAGTTCATGGTATAAGGTGAATACACATTAACACACTTAAATTCACGTTTTATTGTTGCTTTTTATATATACATACATTTGTTCTATTCATTTAAATACAGCTTTCTCCCTTGGGCTTCTGAGTACATTCATATCAACTCACTATTGGGAGAATTCCCATAAACATATAAGCTTTTTGAAGAGCTTTCAATAGTCAATGTAATAACAACTTGTTCACGCTATCGAGCGTGCACTGTACTCGACTGTATTTGAGACTTGCTTAATCCAATAGCTATATTTTATTTACTTTTCGCTTATGCCCAACAAAAAATTGTATAAAATATGTGTAAATTGTAATTGTCATTGCATAAATAACACCACCGATTTGGAAAAGTTTTCGAAATTGAAATATAGTTCCAAAATAGGTCTGAAAAGAAGTTGTAACTTCATAATACTAATGAGATGAATGTAATTTGCTCCAATTATTTACTAATTTCCTTCGCTCTCTCTCTCTCTTTCTGTTTGCAGGACATTGCGGCTTACATCAAGAAGGAGTTCGACAAAAAATACAATCCCACATGGCATTGCATTGTTGGGCGCAACTTTGGATCGTATGTCACACACGAGACGCGCCATTTCATCTACTTTTATTTGGGCCAGGTGGCCATTTTATTGTTTAAGAGCGGTTAAAGTATTGTCGAGTCGGATGAAGTGGTGGTCGGGAGGCTGGAGGAGCAACAGCAGCAGCAGCAACAACAACAGCAACAACAACAGCAAGAACAAGAACAACAACAACAATTTCAATTTGATGTCGCTGCTGCAGCTGCTGCTACCGGACAGCAACATCAAGCGGATGAGGATGAGGAGATGGACGAGGAACAGCAGGCTACAACAACAACAACAGCAGCAGCAGCAGCAGTTGGCAACTATGAGGAGTTAATGATGCAGTCGCAGCCGCAGCAGCAGCAGCAACAATCATTTGATGACCCTATGGAACCGGAACACGAGGTGCCAAACGGTGGTGATAATGAGCATGATGTTAACGATAATAATGATGGTATTGATATTGATATTGATGATGAGGATGAAGATGATGATGCGACCATTGTAGAGGACAGCGATGCAACCAGTTGCAGCAGCTGCCTGCGCGCCGACCTCGAGGAGGCCGAGTACTTGCAGCAGCAGCAACAACTGGAGCTGGCACCAACACCACCGTCGCCACCGCCAACCTCGCCACCACCACTTCCGCCGACAGACATTTAAAAAGGAACAGTTGCCGCTGCCGTTGTCGTTGCAGTAACAACTACCGAATCCTGTACAGCTTGTTTTTTTGAGGCCGCCCAAAGTCGTAGGAACTAAATAAAACCTAATGCAATAGGCAGACACAATTACACATATATGAAAATACACACACACACACACACTTTCACATTTATAACACTGCTAGGCATTACCATTGTATGAATCGACTTAAGCAACAGTTGGACCAACGCTGTTTAGTTTCCTTATCTTAAATATATTCTCAACAATTTCCTTAAGCCAATTCCAATTCCGTTTTAAGATATGTATACTTTTTGCCTTTTTGTATTTTCGAATTTTGACACACACACACACACACACACCCAAATTGCTTTATTGTAATTGTAGTTGTTTAGCATGGAAATTTGTAACATACATACATACATATAAACACATAATGTTATGCATTTGGACAATGTTTTAATTTCGATTTATTTATGGTTTTCGTTTTTTCACCCCCTTGGGTTTAGCACGTTGGTTGGCATCTTCGCTTAGCAAGTGCAGCAACCAATTTAACGAGTAGCTTATCGCAGACACACAACAGATACACAGAAACACACGTTTTACATAGCACAGGCAACAACCACCACTGCAACCGAACGAAAGCAACAACAAAGCAACAACCAAAAAAAAAAAAAAAAAAACAGACATTTGCAAACAAATTGTTTTGAATTCCAACTTTTTTTAATACGTATCCAGCTACGTGAAAACAAAAACAAAAATTGTGCTGACCAAAACCAAAGAAAAAGTTGAAAGAACAAAAATGGAAATGAATTTAATGTTGGAATAATTGGAAAGAACATTTTCCATATTTGTGTGTTGAGACAATTGGCATGAAATGTAGTTGGATTTGTTTTGGATTGGTTTTTTGAGACTCAAATTGTTGAATCAATTGAGCAAATATTACAATTTAAACATGAAGAATTTCCATCCACAGCAGACATTCAAAGAGTAAATACAAACAAAGCAAAAAAAAATGCAAAAAACAAAAGGAAATGGGAAAACCCAAAAGTAATGCAAAATATTAAATAAACATGAAATATCATGATAATTATCATCTTGACGTTATATAAATGTGTGCAATCTGTATGTTCTTAAAACTTAATTTTTCATCAGCGAAATAAGCAAAAGTAAAACAAAAAGAAAATATATATTGAACTTAAATTGGTGTAAATTATGCGAACAAAGCAAAAGCTAAAGAAAAAAAAAGGGTAAAACCAAAAAAAAAGAAAAAAAAAGCAAAAGTAAACTCAACAAAATGAAGTAAAGAAAAACCAAACAGAAATAAGTAAAGTAAACTACTAAACAGCTTAAGCAACAGAAAATATACAAATAAATACACACACACATACGTAATTTGCTAAACACACAACAACTGGATATTTAAATGCCGGCATTTTCACACATGCATACATACATACGTACACACACACACACACACACATACAAGACATTTGCCGTTACTTTTTCGTACACCGCACTACTCTTTGCTATACATATGTATGTATTTGCGTTCTAGATTTTTGCTGCACGTTTTCACACAACTACTATTTATGCTAACGGTAAGAAAAACACACACACGTACACACGTAAATTTGTGCAAACGCAGATAAATAGCCAAAGTAGCGAAACGAAATGTATGTTTTCTTTAAATGACTATACATATACATATTAAAACCCACTCCAACGGACACGTGAGGACTTCTAATAAGTGTTTATATATATACAATACATATAAAATTGATAAAAAGAGCATAATTTTTTTTGTCATAATGCAAATATTTGTCTGCTACAAAAGCATTAAGAAAACGAACAAAAACAAAACCAAACAAAAACACAAAACTAAATACAATTTTTGATGTATAACTTCAAACGGGAAACAGGACAAATTAGCAATGAAGTGAACGAAAGACAAAGAAATGACAAACAAGATAAATGATTTGTATCGTAATGCTAGGCAAAAATGGCGACAACACAAATGTCTGCCAAGAACTTAATAGAGAGATTCGCATTTGCTTTCGATTTCGACTAGGTTATGTTCAACTTTTTATTTACTCAACGTTCTTTTTGCTTAATTTTTCCTCGCTTTAAAAGACACGCAAACTCAAAGTTTCTGGCTGCCACTTTTCCTTTTAGACAAAAGAAAAAAAAAAAATCATCTAGCTTAACATTTAGTTTGTAACTTTAAGTTCGTGAATCTGCTTTACATTATATGCTTGTATCGTTTCTGTATTTTTTTTCTTCTACAACTATAACGCAATCTTCTACTGGCTCTCGTAACATCGTTTTTGTTGTTGTTGTTTTTTTCGTACATGGAATGAACATTAAATAAGTTTTTGTAAGAATTAGTAAATTATATGAAGTGGAAAAATGGAAAATTTAAAAGTAAATACTTACGAGTAAGAAGACAAGAGAAAGAAAAACAAAAACCAAATGAGATCTTTAATGTGAAATAAAAGTACTTCTTGAAACCAATGGAATTCATTTACTCGGGATGGGCATTATTAAAAACTGTAATTCTTATTTTCCACCAAGTGGGTTGAGTTTTCTAATATGAATTATGTTTAAATTTTCAAGCAATTTGGATGATAAATGAAAACAAGTGGATTGAAAGATACATAAATATCGTTCTTATGCAATATTGAGACCTTTATATAACAATGGTTTCTTAACTCGGATCGGATGACAAATTTTTGAACATTAGGCATTGAATTTGAATAAGTCCCATCACACTGGTTTCTTAAAGGACAACTTTTGTTAAATTTTAAGCTTTTCAGCTTTTTATGGCTTGTTCCCTGTGTTGGTTGAAAATTACGTCAGCTTATTGTGAAATATATGCAAAGCAAATATATATATGGCATTAAGTTAAACCAAGTACTTTCAAATAAAAGCAATTCGGTTGGTGTAATAACAACAACTGAAAGTCAAATCGATGATACGATATTCGATGTGTGTGTGTGTATTTTTTGGCTGTGCCACAAATTTGCTTAATTACTGATAAGAAATTTATTATTTTTAGGCATATACCATATATACCACATTTCTATCGATAGCTGCCGATTAATTGTGGTATTTTTGGTTCGGTATTGTGGCATATTTAGGCACATATTTAGGCGTATTTTGTGTGGCCAGCAGCTGTTACGCGAACGAGAGAGAATAGTCAAAACCGAAAGCCGTCGAGATGTTGCGTACGTTATCACGCGTTTGTGAATTGCCAATTGTTGTAAAACAATTGCAAAAAGTACGTAACTGTAATGCAGCCGTTGCTGTCACTAACAAAACTCTTGTCCCTGCCACTAATACGAAGCAGAGCAGCCACTCCAGCAAAAGCGGCAACAAGAACAACAGCAACATCAATATTAGCAGCAACAGCAACAATCATTGGACAGCGCGGCAACAACAACTACAAAATCACCTCAGATTTGCCAGCAGGCGCAGTTATTCATCGTCATTTTTCGGTTTATTCCAGAATGCAGCACAGTCCGGTGTCGCAAAGAGCAACAACTATGCCACGGAAGCGACCGTGCAAGTGAATCGAGTAAGTATATACAGATACAATCGCCCAATCCCCGCCCTCCCCCATCCATGTTCTGGCGAAAGAAAAACGCCGATTACATAAGGCTGGCTGTGTGTGCGTGTGTGCACACGCCTGTGTGGGTGTGTATGTGCGTCTGTCTTATGCGACCTGACTGACACAGAGTTGCATTTTCGCAATGCAATGCGTCGACGATTTGAATCGCCGGAGTCAAGGTCATCGTCTGACACTGTTTCCGCGCGTGACCGACGTCGGCAGCGACACGCACTTTCTTATCAGCTTCGGCTGCATCAGTGCTGCTGAATGAGCGCCCCAATCGGACAGGTTACGCAAAAAGAGCGAATGCGCAAGCTCTTTGAATTTCATTTGATCGATAACTCGTCGCATTCAAAAGTTATCGATAAATGTTGATTTTAGACTAGCGTTTTTGGGACATAACTTCAAAGTTATAAGAGCTAGTGACCCCAAATTTGGCATGTATAATCTCGAATAGCATACACATGTAACAAATATTTCACTTTTTTGATACCACCACCCAATCCCCCCAAAAGTTAAAAAAACGCAGGTACGACCTTGCAATTTGGTTAGGTAACACATATTATTGACAATTGCTTGCCCCAAAAATTTCAATAAGATCGGACAATAAAAACAGAAGTTATTTAAGATTTAACTTTCCATTGTGTGGGGCTCAGCGAAATAGCAAGCTAACTGCTTAAACCGCTTGCACTGCTTATACTGCTTATACTGCAGCATGTGTGTGCTTAGATTAGTATGAATGATTGTAAGGACTGGGTCCAGGGTATCTCGTAGTCGGGCACTCCCGACTAGAGGACTCTTACTTGTTCAAATTATTCGATTCAATTAAATCGGTTACATTCCAGTTATACACAAATAATATGTATATCACATGCTTCATAGCATGTGTAATAAAGGGAAGAACAAAAGACTAGAAAAATTTTAAAGATTTCGTTGTTTGGACTTGTATCATCATCTAGACAATAATAAAAGAGTAGAGTATAGAGGATAGATAGATGTAGGGGCTACAATATTAAATTGTTTGCCTTTATTATTAAGAGCAAAACTATAATTATTTGATGGTCTCGTATTTTTTCGTCTTTGAGTTTGTGGCAAACATTACAACATTGGCTGTCGACTTGTAATTACATAACTATACAAAACTTACCTTATATACAAAATTGATTTAAAGTCCCCAATAGCGTACTATTTCATCCCAAGAAGTATTTTACTACTTTGGCTCAAATCTTTACGTTACTTTCACTAATTTCCCACTTTTGCTTATAATTATATTTTGACGAATGTTTCTTTCCCCCGCTCTTTGATCAAGTAAAAAGTAAAACAAGTGGGGAAGGATTATCTTCGGCGCGCCGAAGATTTTATACTCTTTTCGAACCTATAGGCAATTTTCACTCTGCTGACTGCAACACTGAAATTTCATAAGCTGTACAAAATCGTTTTGTCGCGTAAAATTTTTTTTTTGCTCTAAGATTATTTAATTCATTGCCAGTTGTATAGCAGCTAAAAGATATAGTGATCCGATCCGGCCGGCTCCAACCAATGTGATGTCTCTTTGAATAATAAGTATCTGTGCAAAGTTTTATCGCGATAGCTTTAAAAACATGGGATATATGGCCAAAACCGACTTCGAGTTGTATGGCAGCTATAAGATATAGTAGTCCGATCGGGCCGGCTCCGACTAATGTGATGTCTCTTTCAACTATAAGCATCAGTGCAAAGTTTCATCGCGATAGATTAAAAAACATGGGATATATGGCCAAAACCGACTTCGAGTTGTATGGCAGCTATAAGATATAGTAGTCCGATCCGGCCGGCTCCGACCAATGTGCTGTCCCCTGGAATAATAAGTGTCTGTGCAAAGTTTTATCGCGATAGCTCAAAAACTGAGGTTAAGTTTGCATATATACAGACAGACAGACAGACAGACAGACGGACATGGCTAGATCAATTTGTATTGTCATTCTAAGCATACTGGCAGTAACTTTTGGGGGTCTCCGACGCTTCCTTTTATGCGTTACAAACTTCAGGACAAACTTAATATACTATTTTCTTCGAAAAGAGTATAACAAACAAACTGTGTCATATTGGCAATATTGTTCTGTCAAAAAAAAAGTACATGAACGATTTTTTTCTTTTCCGGCTAAAACAATTTGCAAAAGAAAGATTTGCGTGGAAAAAAGCTGAGTTGGCAGCACTGATGTCAAAATGTTTAATATATTATTTGTAGGCAAGGACAAAATGCGTTTTGAATGATAACTAGCATTTTTATATATTTATTGAATTTAAAATCGATGAAAAGCGTTCAAACACAGACAACTAAACTTTAAGCTACATTTTTTTCATAAATATTAATAATTTATGATACATATGATTTAAAAAATGTAGATAAATTCAAAGCTAAATATCAATAACAATGGTTTCAAGCATAGATCGGGTAAGGGCAATATACAATTAGAAAAGAATCGAAAGTACACCTGTCTCCCTTGCACACCCATTTAAACATTCGCTCACTCGCTCACACGCTTTGTTTGCTATCTTTCTCTGTCGCTGTCGTGATTGGACGAACCACAGCCCTTCAAGCTGCATCGCCTGGATGAGGGGCCCGAGATGACAGTGAAGCTGACCAAGGATGAAGCCCTCAAATACTACACACAAATGCAAACGATACGGCGCATTGAGACGGCCGCCGGCAATCTGTACAAGGAGAAGATCATCCGCGGCTTCTGTCATCTGTACTCGGGTCAGGAGGCCGGCGCTGTCGGCATGAAGGCGGCCATGCGCGATGTGGACAACGTTATATCCGCCTATCGTGTCCATGGCTGGACCTATCTGATGGGCGTGCCGCCACTGGGCGTACTCGGCGAACTGACTGGCGTCCAGAGCGGCTGTGCACGCGGCAAGGGCGGCTCCATGCACATGTACTGTCCCAACTTCTATGGCGGCAATGGCATTGTGGGCGCCCAGGTGCCCCTCGGCACCGGCGTTGGCCTCGCCTGCAAGTACAAGGGCAACGGCGGCATGTGCCTGGCGCTCTACGGCGACGGTGCTGCCAACCAGGGCCAGGTCTTTGAGGCCTACAACATGGCCTATCTGTGGAAGCTGCCGGTCATCTTTGTCTGCGAGAACAACAACTATGGTGCGTTCGAATCACGGTAGTCAACCAACTCAATTACCAGTGCAGTATAAGTGCTTTGTCGGTTGGAATGATTGCACTTGGGTGCTCCAACCTTTCATTAGAAGCAACTTGAAATTTAGCAGGAAAAACATTTGTCTCAGACAAAACAGAATACTCGCAGGTGGCAATGATCTCGGACGATTTCAGCAAACACTTACCATTGCGAAGAATAGACTTGGATTACTCTGCGCTCTCCTTTATAGAGAAACATAAATAGCCACTAGCAGAGCCCCATGAGAAAAACCTTGTCAGAGTTCGTATCTTTATAGTGACATATCATCCATTTGATGAGCTATATAGGTACAATAGGTAAATAGTCTCCACCTTCCATATAGCATATCCTCTCAGCAGCTCTTTGTTGGTGATACATGATACAATCTGTTATACTTATCTGCAATACCAGAGGTAGTATCTTTGAGTAACATATCCATTTGATGAGCTATATAGGCTCAGAAGGGAGTACAATAGGTCCATAGTCTCCACCTATGATAATAATAATAAAGTTTCAATATAGCATATCCTCTCAGCAGTTCTTTGTAGGTGATACATGATACAATCTCTTATCCTTATCTGCAATATCAATATCAAACGTTTATTTTTGATAACTTTAAAACCCCTGCTTTAAAACATCAGATAATTAAGAAATATTGTTGATTTTTTTTGTAGTAATTTGACTATTATGCTCTCAAAATGTAGCAGAAAAAAATATTCTATGATGTTGTATCACTAGCTTTATAAGTTTTCCGTAATCGTGTACGCCGATCTGAAAAAGACAGTTTTGACAAAAACGAGCTTTGTAGTTTCAGCGATCTTAAGTAACCATATAGACCATATAGCTAGTAGCTTCTCAGGTTGATATTAAGTAAAAGGTAGATCTTTTGCACATGGTAATTGAGTTGAGACCGCCTCAAAACATTGCCAATTGATTTGAATGCAAATTGAACTCTAAACTATGTTCAGGCATGGGCACCAGCGCGGAGCGTGCATCGTGCAACACGGATTACTATACGCGCGGCGATGCCTTGCCCGGCATCTGGGTGGATGGCATGGATGTGCTGGCAGTGCGCAGCGCAACGGAGTTTGCCATCAAGTATGTGAACGAGGTTGGGCCGTTGGTTATGGAGACGAATACGTACCGGTATTCGGGGCATTCCATGTCCGATCCGGGCACATCGTATCGCACGCGCGAGGAGATCCAGGAGGTGCGCCAGAAGCGCGATCCGATCACCTCCTTCAAGGAGCTGTGCATTGAGCTGGGTCTCATTACCACCGATGAAGTTAAGGTCGGTGCAACAGCTCTCACCCTTCGTTTGTGCTTATAACTAATCCATATTGTTGTTGTTACTGGGCAGGCCATTGATCTGAAGGTGCGCAAGGAAGTGGATGAGGCAACTGCCCTGGCCAAGGCCGGCACCGAGCTGGCTGTCAGCCACTTGTGGACCGATGTCTCCTCGAACAATTTGGAGGCCAAGCTGCGTGGCGTCAGCGGCTTTAATATTGATCACATCCAGGAGCGTAAGGGTGTCAATCATTAGAAGTATACAGTGCAACGATTCGATAATGTGTCACACACACATACACACACTGATACACACACACCTCCCTCACACACACACACATTACGCAAGCGAAATCTCTAGATCTTAAGCTAAAAAGTTGATTGTTTTTTTCCCAAATAGATAAACTCATTGCGTTTATTGCGAATTATTGTACCATGCAAAAAGACACATAAGCAGTAGATAAACACGAATTATGCACACCCTGCCTTCCACACACCCACACTCAACCACTCAACATGGGTCAGTGGCAACAGCAACGGATATTATATGAACGCGTTCAATTATGGTTAAATCGAGGTGTAAATTGTTGAAATACATATAAACTACATGCTGACAATCGATTTGCTCAATATTCTGAACTATGGGACAATTGAAGAAATCTAATAGTTAAGTAACCATGCGATATAATAACCATAACAGTATATATTATGTACTGCTATCGAGAGCCAATATAATTAATTGATTGAATGGTGATTTCTGTTCAAATTGTCCGATTTGTTGAAACTAAATTTGGGTTTAATATATGCAAGCAATCGCTTGTATGCAAACTAACTGATATAGCTATCATATAAAACGTTGCCAAAATGTAACAATCGTTTATCGACAATACAAATTTCGGCAAAATTCGTCTTTATACCCTGAACCCATTAAAAATGGGTAAAAAGGGTATAATGAAGATGTGGAAAAGTATGTAACAGGCATAAGGAAGCATCTCCGACCATATAAAGTACATATATTCTTGATCAGTATCCACAGACGAGTTGATCTTGCCATGTCCGTCTGTTTGTCCGTCCGTCCGTCCGTATGAACACACGGATATCAGAGACTATAAGAGCTAGAGACTTCATATTTGTTTATTTCATTTTATCGATAACTCGTCGCATTCAAAAGTTATCGATAAATTTACATTTTAGACTAGCGTTTTTGGGACATAACTTCAAAGATTTAAGAGCTAGAGACCCCAAATTTGCCATGTATAATCTCGAATAGCATACACATGTAACAAATATTTCACTTTTTGGATACCACTCCCCCCAAAAGTTCAAAAAACGCATTTTTATTGGGATGACCTTGCCATTTGGTTTGGTCACACATTTTATTGCCAATGTTATGTCCTAAAAATTTTAGAAAGTTCGGACAATAAACACAGAAATTATTTAAGATTTTACTTTCCATTGAGTGGGGCTCGGTGAAAAAGCAAGATAACCGCTTGCACTGCTTGTACTGCAGCATTTGTTAGTTTTGTGTGTAAATATACTGATAGATTAGTATGAACGAATGTAAGGACTGGGCTCAGGGTATCTCCTAGTCGGGCACTCCCGACTAGAGCACGCTTACTTGTTTTCTTTTGACAGTTTGTATGCTGTTTGCGGTCATTTAGAGTATGAGCTCGCAAGTTTGAAGTGTAAGTTTAAACAAAACACTTGTTTTTAATACAAAATACAATTATCCATTGTGATGTGAACTTAGTAACTTTGAGTTTTTTCATCCCATATGTTTTTAAGGAGCTTATTTTACGAGAGACCAAAAGTCGTTCCACACTAAATTGTGTATATAATATTCTCCTCATCTGAGTGTATCGGTGTTATACCTCACTCTTTTAGCATGAAGTCGAATGAGGAATTTTGAAGGCAGAGCAGCAGGTAATTAGATCTGAAATATCAATAATTTGTATATTTATTTCGTTTTAAAAATCTAGAGAGAAAATGTTTATTATGAAGAATGTCACAATTGTTATTTAGTTTATAAAAATCGAAATACTGTAGGTTTAATTTGAAGAATTTAAATTATATTTGTATATGTTATATTTGTTTGAAATGATAGGTTATCAGGTCAAGTAGCAGAGAAATCATTTTTTAAATCCTAGAACGCATTGAAACAGTATTCTTAGCATCATATATGTCAGGCGTCTATTTCGACTTTTGGCATTTTAATTTAGATTTCCCGTTACATATATTTCAATTGCGGCGATATTTTAAAAATTCATTATAAAATTCATAATTTCTTAAATCTTTCGACGACACACAAGCAATATTGTAAATTTTAAGCAATACACGAACATTGCGCTATCTATCTAATACTATTGGCTCCAACCCAACCCATCATCAACCAGCTGCAAAAATGCTGTCGGCAGCCAAACGAACGGTCAAAGGTCGCCAATTCCTGATGCAGTTTCAGCTACTCTACAATTTACCATGTAGCAAGTGTAAAGTGCGCTATAATCTATGGCGGCCGCCAATACGGTTCAATTCCGACTGCTCCACGCTGACGCTAGAGAACGTAAGTAAGAATGCTCTAGTCGGGAGTGCCCGACTAGCAGATACCCTGATAGCCTTACGCTGCAGAACGTCAGTTGGCAGCCAACAGAACCAGAACAACAAGTAAAGAACGTTCTAGTGGGGATTGCCCGACTAGCAGATACCCTGAGCCAAGTCCTTACATTCCTTCATACTAAACTATCAGTGTACAACACACACATACTGCAAGCAGTGCAAGCAGCTTAAGCAGTTAGCTTGCTTCTTCACACAATGGAAAGTTAAAGCCTAACTAACTTCTGTGTTTATTGTCTGATCTTATTGACATTTGTTGGCCATCAAATTGGCAACGAAATGTGTGACCAAACCAAATTACAAGCTCATACGTTTTAGCTCTTATAACTCATAAGTTATGGCCAAAAAACGCTGGCCTAGAGTCGCAATTTATCAATAACTTTTGTGCGAGTCGAGCTACTAATAATACAATAAAAACATTTTTAATCTGACCAGAGAGCTAATATTTTAAATATGAAGTCTTTAGTTCTTATAGTCTCTGATGTATGAGTGTTTATAGAGATGGAAAAACTGACAGACATTGCTAGTTAAACTCGGCTGTTGAAACTGATCAATAATATGTATTCATTATATGGGCTTTTACCCTTTTACACATTTTTTATGGCTTCTGGGTACACAAAATACAATTCCGCCCACATATTATCTCAAATTTCTTACAAAACACTTTAATTTATTTTAAATATTGAAGCTTTTAAATAACTATATATAATGTATTTATTTTTAAAAAACATATTGAATTCCTAGTGCTACAAGTTAAGCTTATATATTAGTTCACTAGTCAGTAATTGCGTCAATTTATTTAACTATGTAGCACTAGTTGAAATTTGTAGGACATAACATTGGTTATAAAATGTGTAACCAAAGCAAATTGCAAGGTCATACCTTCGAAAATTCGCTTTTTTAATTTTTGGGGGTATCCAAAAAGTGAAATATTTGAAATATGTGTATGAGATTATACATGCCCAATTTGGGGCCTCTAGCTCTTATAGCTTTCAAGTTATGACAAAAAAACACTGGTCTGAAGTCGAAATTTATCAATAAATGAAACGGGAGGAGTTATTGATAAAATGAAATAAACTTGTACTGTCCCGGGACTACGAGAACTTATATTGCAAATATGAAGTCTCTAGCTCTTATAGTCTCAGATATCTGTGTGGTCATACAGACGGACAGACAGACAGACAGACAGACGGACATGGCTAGATCAACTCGCCTGTTGATACTGATCAAGAATATATATACTTTATATGGTCGGAGAAGCTTCCTTATGCCTGTTACATACTTTTGCACAACTTCATTATACCCTTTTTACCCATTTTTAATGGGTTCAGCGTATAAAAATGTTGATGATAGCTGATGGAAAATAGATTTTCTTTCTTGTGTGCTTACAATGGTAACAGAGTATCACCCGGTCTGTTACTTCCGACTGCAAAACGATCTCAATGGTTTTGATGGTAATATATGGAAAATAGCTTTACTTTCTTATTTCGAATCGCGTTCAGCTGTAACAGAGTATCAGTCAGTCTGTTACTTCCGATAAACGCTTTTGATGGAAATATATGGAAAATAGCTACTCTTTCTTATTTCGAATCGCTTTCAGCTGTAATAGAGTAGCAGGCAGTCTGTTACTTCCGAGTGCAACACGATCTAAACGGTTT
>JAWNLL010000401.1:0-22527 GCA_035042425.1 Drosophila flavopinicola
CGCAAGTATTTGCAATAATCACAATAATGCATGATCATTAAAAGCATAACATTGCGCCCTGGCTTGTGGTGGTCAGACGATACGATTCTTATCCTACTCCTACTGTGGTGGTAGGACGATAAAACATGAAGCGACTAGCATATAATTTGAAAGAAGCATTTTTTGTGCTAGAACGTAAACGTAACCAAGTTTAATATCATTTGCGCTGTGTCAAGCTTCAGGTAGAGACGATCGCATTGAGCGCGACTCGCCGCTGTTTTAACATGACTGAAATTATGCTGTGGACGCAAGTATTTTAAACAATCACCATATGGGATGATCATTCAAAGAATTGCCTCCCGCCCTTACAATGACTAATAGAAAGTTGAGAGTAGTGCAGCTGTGTCAAGCTACAGGTAGAGACGATCACATTAAGTGCGAATCGCCGCTGTTTTAACATGACTGGAATTTGTTTTGGGCACACTAAAACTCAATGCACGCTTTAAACAACGCAAGCAAATCAAAATATAGTGTGCACACAATTTTACTTAAAGGCTGTGAACAAGACTTAGAAGAGAGCGCCGTGGAGTTATCTGTTGTCGGCGCACTCAGCTGATGAACTTGATCTAATAGATTTCTCTAGCAACAATGCAAAATATACGTGAAGCAAATCACAACGAATTTCAAATTCACAACACCCAATCTTAAACATATTTCTTGTTTCTCAACACACAGAAGATCCTATGAAATTTGATAACTCTTAAATAAAACTACTTTTTTTTTTGATAAAAAAAAAGCAAAAATGCTTTGAAAATTAAGTTAAGTATACACAGAATCACGAGGAATATGAAACATCTCGCAGCCATTCTTTAATTCTAATTTTCCATAACGCACATTTATTTTGAATATTTTTCTTTAAAAAAAAGACCTTTGAAATTGGATTTTTTGATATGAAATCCCAAATTTTTTATATAATTTATTTTGAATATTTTTCTTTGAAGAAAAGAAAACCTTTGAAATTGGATTTTTTGATATGAAATCCCAAATTTTGTATATCATTTATTTTGAATATTTTGCAAAAAAATACAGTATTTTAATAAGCACTATGTTGCCGATTTAAAGGAACTGTGCGGCGGTGGGTCGATTTCCAAAAAAACAGCAATTGAATTAACATGACAAAAAATTTAATGAAATATTTTAAAACCTATAGTTGCATTGTATTGTTGTGATTAAGATCGATCAAACTATTCAGTGAACTATATGTCTATATGTCTGATGGAAATTCATCTCGTCCGTTCATTTGCTTGGTCGCTTGCTTCCGAACTTGGTTCATCTGGTTCCTATAAGGCCGTTCATAGTTCCTTTTGTACATTTGCTGCCGATCAACAATGTGTAGATACGGTATAGGAAACCGAAAATATTTTGAATGTTGTTTTTTAATTATGAAAAGCAATGTGTGTTAAACAAAACAAAAAAACCTTAAAATTATGAAAGTTATCATAACTAGTTATTTTTAAACTAAAGCAAAAACCAATTAAAAGGTGGCTTTAGTTTCCAAGCACCTGCTGTATATGACCAAACTGAATCAACTAACAACTGATTAAACTAATTAAACAAGTGCACGAACTGTTTGACTATTCAGTTCTTTTAGCTCAGTTAATTTTGAGCTACTGAACTTATTCTTTCAATTGAACTAAAACTTTCAGCTCTAACACAACACTTGGCAACCAGCAACCGCCTATCGATAATTTATCGCACAAAATTATTGAATTGTCAAATTAAGTGCCCGCTATTTGAGCGCAGCTGGAGTCACAAAACTAGCTTTTAACATGAAGAAAAGAGTTTTGCGTTGCTATCTGTGCTTTCACGGCCTCGACGACGGCAAAGTGTTCGAGAATATGTTCGAGAAGCGCCACATTTCCAACGACGGAGAGATGTGCCCATTGGTCGACATTTTGTCCAACGTGGTGGGCACCAAATTGCAGGAGCACAAAGTGCACTCGCTGGTAAGTACTGAAGTGCGATATCAATGGGACGGCTGTGCCGTGACCACATTTCGTTGCAGTACGTGTGCAGCATGTGCAAGGTGGTCCTGATCAATTTTGAGCAACTCGATACTCAAATGGATCAATCGCGCAATGAAATAAAGATGCGCCTCAGCACCACTCTCGCACTGACTGAGCTCAAATTGGACGAGGAAGAATGCGCCAGCCAGGATGACTGCAGCATGTCCGATTTGATAGAGGAGTGCGACGAGAAGTCAGATCTCGCCGGCGAGTCAATGGATCAAAGCTTCAACTTTGACGATATAATTGAGGAGAGCCCGGAGACGGATGATGAGAGCGACTTGCAGCTGGCAAAACAAACACGTGCGAATGCAGCCAATGGCCACAGCATGCGACACACTAATGAGCCACTTTTAATTACAGCCCTCAAACGCAAGCCAAGAACGAATGTGTTCATGTGCGCCCACTGCGGCAAGACATTCGAGCGCCAGCAGTGGCTGGAGCAGCACGAGCGCACCCACACCAACGACCGTCCGTACGAGTGTGATGTGTGCGAGGCTCGCTTTACGCAGCGCTCCAACTGGCGCACCCATGTGATGACCATGCACCAGAACTTGGCCGCCTTCAAGTGTGACGCATGCGACCGTCGCTACAGTCGCAAGCGGCTGCTGGACACTCACGTGAAGTCCGTGCACACGAAGGTGCGCGATTGGAAGTGCCTGCACTGCTCCGATCGCTTCGCCAGTCAGGACTATATGAAGAAGCATATGCTGTGCCACACGGGCCAGAAGCTCTTCGACTGTCAGATCTGTGGCAAGCAATTCAGTCGCGCCCAGAATCGCGACGCTCATCTGTTCGTGCACAGCGTTCGCAAGCCGTATGCCTGCGATGTCTGCGACCAGAGCTACATGCGCCGCCATCTGCTGGTGCAGCACATTAGGTCCACCAAGCATGAGAATCCGCGAATTGTGCGCCGCAAGCCGGTGTTCAATGCGGCTAACTACGATAAGCTGCAGCAGCGTCCTCCGACAGCTGGCAGCAACCATAATGTGCAGCCGCGTCCTCTGATGGCAACCAACTACAATAATGTGCAGCCGCTTCCTTTGACAGCAAGCAGCACTTACAACATGCAGCAGCGTCCTCTGACATTGGCCAACAAGCGCATGCTCTTATAAATCCAGACCGTCAATCTCTAGTATTAAAACGATGCTTTCAAGATCTCTCTCCCGCTTAACACCGGAAGTATTAACTGCGGCAAATGTGATTTCATTTATAAGAAGCTATTTGAAAACCAAGCCAAATATACGTGAAGCAAATCACAACGAATTTCAAATTCACAACACCCAATCTTAAACATATTTCTTGTTTCTCAACACACAGAAGATCCTATGAAATTTGATAACTCTTAAATAAAACTACTTTTTTTTTGATAAAATAAAAGCAAAAATGCTTTGAAAATTAAGTTAAGTATACACAGAATCACGAGGAATATGAAACATCTCGCAGCCATTCTATAATTCTAATTTTCCATAACGCACATTTATTTTGAATATTTTTCTTTAAAGAAAAGAAAACCTTTGAAATTGGATTTTTTGATATGAAATCCCAAATTTTTTATATGTATAATTTATTTTGAATATTTTTCTTTAAAAAAAAAGACCTTTGAAATTGGATTTTTTGATATGAAATCCCAAATTTTGTATATCATTTATTTTGAATATTTTTCTTTAAAAAAAAAGAAGACCTTTGAAACTGGATTTTTTGATATGAAATCCCAAATTTTGTATATCATTTATAAGAAATTAATCATAGTCACTCGGAATGTGAAACAAAATGAAAGCATGTGAAGAACCTTTGTTTTGCCTACTTTTCTTAAAACTTATGCTATTAGACTTAAGCATTATTCAACGTAATATGAATTTTTCGTATCTATTTTATATTTGGTTATTTGTACAGGAATAAGCTGCATGCAACGTGATCTCATTTATTAGCTAGATGAAATTTAAGCTAAATAAACTCAAGAGTCGAACGGAATTTGCATTTCAAAATATATATTTTTTTTCGCAAAACAAAAAAAAACACTTGTTTATTATTATTGAAATTGGACTATTGCTCATCATTTAATGTGAAATCCTTAGTTTCGTACTATTTGTTTAAAATTTTGCGGCGCCACTGTATTCCATTCCACGTTGTTATTGTAACGTTTGTAGTCTTGTCTGATCATGTTTGCGCACATGTTTGCTATCTCTTTCTAACTGATGTTATTCAGCTATCTCTCTCTACATAAACATAAACATAGGCCAATTTGGTGCACAGATGTTGACGCAGAGAATGTTTAATTAAAACAGCAAATAAACGTTAAAAGCGCAATTTATATAGCCTAAGAGCTAGTAGCATAACTAAAAAGTAACAAAGATTTTTAGTCACAATATTGGAAACAGGCAATCTGATTGTTAATATATTACACACATATGAGCAGTCGCTGTGCGAGTGGAATGGCAAGCAAACAGTGTTGTATAGCGTTGTTCAAACAGCTGTTTTCATTTACCAAACAGCTGATTGACGCGGCCAACTAAAAACGCGCATCGCCATTTTTTTTATTTGGACCATATTGCATTATTCATCTATTTGTTCATTGATAATGTCAACAAATCAGTCTTTTTTTTCACAAAATTCTTTGCTAGAGCAACACTTTCCTGGCAGTGTTACCACACCTTTTATAGACACAAATCAAGAACACGATGTCAACAAACCAAGCCTACTTTTTTTTTTATATGCTAGTTAGCCTATTTCGTGCGTACGAAACATTCATACTCTAAAAAATGCATTTAACTGTAGATACAAATATTAGATACTAGCAGTCGATGGAATTGGACTGCTAAATAATAAAATAGAATGCTTGGCCAGGTGCCGCATCTCGGGTTTAGTCCATTGAAGTCTTCCATAAAATAATATATAATCACATCTCTTTATTGCGGCACTCTGTAATGTCGCTAGTCTAGTCTAACAAAAAAAAAAAAATTGAATCGCAAACAAATATTCATCCGAACTTTGAATCCTTTTTCAGTTTGGGGGCGGGAACTCTTTGTATTTGATGTTTGTATATTCCCAAGTGTTTTCTCTCTTAAATATACATACACAAACACACATGAGAAATGAATGTTTGTATTGTTAAAAAAAAATGACGTTTTGTTTTAGTTGTTTAACACCGGCCCGGGCAGCTGGCGCCGATGTCGTCCATTGACGCCAGTGCCCCCGTTCCAGAACACATGTATATTTTATTCAGAACGCAACATCTTTTCCTTTTGACGCTGCAGCTTCTTCTTGGAGAGCTTCTTCTTTGTGGGCTCATCATCAGCAGCCTTGGCCACAACCTCCTCCTTCTCGGACAGAATGACCTCGACGTGGCACGGCGACGACATGTAGGGATTGATGCGACCATGAGCACGGTATGTGCGGCGACGCAGGCACTGGGCGCGATTCACCTGAATGTGATCGACGACCAGACGGTCGGCATCGAGTCCTTTGTAGTCAGCGTTCGCCTCAGCGTTGCGCAGCAACTGCAACAGGAACTCAGCGGACTTCTTGGGCCAGCGGCCCTGTGTGGTCTTCCACTGCTTGGCCTGAGCGCAACGGCCGACGCCGCCATTGAAACGGCGGAAGGGCACGCACTCCTTCTGGTCGACGACAGCCTTCAGGAAACGCTGAGCACGACGCAGAGGCATACGCTTGATGGCCTGTGCGGTCTCATGGGTGTTCTGTTGGGATGCAATAGCAAATATGTTAACATGTGCTTGTTTCGAGATGGGTCATATATATAAATCGTGTGTTGTTGTTGCCGTGTTGCAATGTGCCATGCTACAGGTAGAGACGAGCACATTGAGCGTGACTCGCCGCTGTTTTAACGTGACTGTAATTATGCTTTGGGCGCAAGTATTTGCAATAATCACAATAATGCATGATCATTAAAAGCATAACATTGCGCCCTGGCTTGTGGTGGTCAGACGATACGATTCTTATCCTACTCCTACTGTGGTGGTAGGACGATAAAACATGAAGCGACTAGCATATAATTTGAAAGAAGCATTTTTTGTGCTAGAACGTAAACGTAACCAAGTTTAATATCATTTGCGCTGTGTCAAGCTTCAGGTAGAGACGATCGCATTGAGCGCGACTCGCCGCTGTTTTAACATGACTGAAATTATGCTGTGGACGCAAGTATTTTAAACAATCACCATATGGGATGATCATTCAAAGAATTGCCTCGCGCCCTTACAATGACTAATAGAAAGTTGAGAGTAGTGCAGCTGTGTCAAGCTACAGGTAGAGACGATCACATTAAGTGCGAATCGCCGCTGTTTTAACATGACTGGAATTTGTTTTGGGCACACTAAAACTCAATGCACGCTTTAAACAACGCAAGCAAATCAAAATATAGTGTGCACACAATTTTACTTAAAGGCTGTGAACAAGACTTAGAAGAGAGCGCCGTGGAGTTATCTGTTGTCGGCGCACTCAGCTGATGAACTTGATCTAATAGATTTCTCTAGCAACAATGCAAAATATACGTGAAGCAAATCACAACGAATTTCAAATTCACAACACCCAATCTTAAACATATTTCTTGTTTCTCAACACACAGAAGATCCTATGAAATTTGATAACTCTTAAATAAAACTACTTTTTTTTTTATAAAATAAAAGCAAAAATGCTTTGAAAATTAAGTTAAGTATACACAGAATCACGAGGAATATGAAACATCTCGCAGCCATTCTTTAATTCTAATTTTCCATAACGCACACTTATTTTGAATATTTTTCTTTAAAAAAAAGACCTTTGAAATTGGATTTTTTGATATGAAATCCCAAATTTTTTATATCATTTATTTTGAATATTTTTCTTTGAAGAAAAGAAAACCTTTGAAATTGGATTTTTTGATATGAAATCCCAAATTTTGTATATCATTTATTTTGAATATTTTGCAAAAAAATACAGTATTTTAATAAGCACTATGTTGCCGATTTAAAGGAACTGTGCGGCGGTGGGTCGATTTCCAAAAAAATCAGCAATTGAATTAACATGACAAAAAATTCAATGAAATATTTTAAAACCTATAGTTGCATTGTATTGTTGTGATTAAGATCGATCAAACTATTCAGTGAACTATATGTCTATATGTCTGATGGAAATTCATCTCGTCCGTTCATTTGCTTTGGTCGCTTGCTTCCGAACTTGGTTCATTTGGTTCCTATAAGGCCGTTCATAGTTCCTTTTGTACATTTGCTGCCGATCAACAATGTGTAGATACGGTATAGGAAACCGAAAATATTTGGAATGTTGTTTTTTAATTATGAAAAGCAATGTGTGTTAAACAAAACAAAAAAACCTTAAAATTATGAAAATTATCATAACTAGTTATTTTTAAACTAAAACAAAAACCAATTAAAAGGTGGCTTTAGTTTCCAAGCACCTACGGTATATGACCAAACTGAATTAACTAACAACTGATTAAACTAATTAAACAAGTGCACGAACTGTTTGACTATTCAGTTCTTTTAGCTCAGTTAATTTGAGCTACTGAACTTATTCTTTCAATTGAACTAAAACTTTCAGCTCTAACACAATACTTGGCAACCAGTAACCGCCTATCGATAATTTATCGCACAAAATTATTGAATTGTCAAATTAAGTGCCCGCTATTTGAGCGCAGCTGGAGTCACAAAACTAGCTTTTAACATGAAGAAAAGAGTTTTGCGTTGCTATATGTGCTTCCACGGCCTCGACGACGGCAACGTGTACGAGAATATGTTCGAGAAGCGCCACATTTCCAACGACGGAGAGATGTGCCCATTGGTCGACATTTTGTCCAACGTGGTGGGCACCAAATTGCAGGAGCACAAAGTGCACTCGCTGGTAAGTACTGAAGTGCGATATCAATGGGACGGCTGTGCCGTGACCACATTTCGTTGCAGTACGTGTGCAGCATGTGCAAGGTGGTCCTGATCAATTTTGAGCAACTCGATACTCAAATGGATCAATCGCGCAATGAAATAAAGATGCGCCTCAGCACCACTCTCGCACTGACTGAGCTCAAATTGGACGAGGAAGAATGCGCCAGCGAGGATGACTGCAGCATGTCCGATTTGATAGAGGAGTGCGACGAGAAGTCAGATCTCGCCGGCGAGTCAATGGATCAAAGCTTCAACTTTGACGATATAATTGAGGAGAGCCCGGAGACGGATGATGAGAGCGACTTGCAGCTGGCAAAACAAACACGTGCGAATGCAGCCAATGGCCACAGCATGCGACACACTAATGAGCCACTTTTAATTACAGCCCTCAAACGCAAGCCAAGAACGAATGTGTTCATGTGCGCCCACTGCGGCAAGACATTCGAGCGCCAGCAGTGGCTGGAGCAGCACGAGCGCACCCACACCAACGACCGTCCGTACGAGTGTGATGTGTGCGAGGCTCGCTTTACGCAGCGCTCCAACTGGCGCACCCATGTGATGACCATGCACCAGAACTTGGCCGCCTTCAAGTGTGACGCATGCGACCGTCGCTACAGTCGCAAGCGGCTGCTGGACACTCACGTGAAGTCCGTGCACACGAAGGTGCGCGATTGGAAGTGCCTGCACTGCTCCGATCGCTTCGCCAGTCAGGCCTATATGAAGAAGCATATGCTGTGCCACACGGGCCAGAAGCTCTTCGACTGTCAGATCTGTGGCAAGCAATTCAGTCGCGCCCAGAATCGCGACGCTCATCTGTTCGTGCACAGCGTTCGCAAGCCGTATGCCTGCGATGTCTGCGACCAGAGCTACATGCGCCGCCATCTGCTGGTGCAGCACATTAGGTCCACCAAGCATGAGAATCCGCGAATTGTGCGCCGCAAGCCGGTGTTCAATGCGGCTAACTACGATAAGCTGCAGCAGCGTCCTCCGACAGCTGGCAGCAACCATAATGTGCAGCCGCGTCCTCTGATGGCAACCAACTACAATAATGTGCAGCCGCTTCCTTTGACAGCAAGCAGCACTTACAACATGCAGCAGCGTCCTCTGACATTGGCCAACAAGCGCATGCTCTTATAAATCCAGACCGTCAATCTCTAGTATTAAAACGATGCTTTCAAGATCTCTCTCCCGCTTAACACCGGAAGTATTAACTGCGGCAAATGTGATTTCATTTATAAGAAGCTATTTGAAAACCAAGCCAAATATACGTGAAGCAAATCACAACGAATTTCAAATTCACAACACCCAATCTTAAACATATTTCTTGTTTCTCAACACACAGAAGATCCTATGAAATTTGATAACTCTTAAATAAAACTACTTTTTTTTTTATAAAATAAAAGCAAAAATGCTTTGAAAATTAAGTTAAGTATACACAGAATCACGAGGAATATGAAACATCTCGCAGCCATTCTTTAATTATAATTTTCCATAACGCACATTTATTTTGAATATTTTTCTTTAAAAAAAAGACCTTTGAAATTGGATTTTTTGATATGAAATCCCAAATTTTTTATATCATTTATTTTGAATATTTTTCTTTGAAGAAAAGAAAACCTTTGAAATTGGATTTTTTGATATGAAATCCCAAATTTTGTATATCATTTATTTTGAATATTTTGCAAAAAAATACAGTATTTTAATAAGCACTATGTTGCCGATTTAAAGGAACTGTGCGGCGGTGGGTCGATTTCCAAAAAAAACAGCAATTGAATTAACATGACAAAAAATTTAATGAAATATTTTAAAACCTATAGTTGCATTGTATTGTTGTGATTAAGATCGATCAAACTATTCAGTGAACTATATGTCTATATGTCTGATGGAAATTCATCTCGTCCGTTCATTTGCTTTGGTCGCTTGCTTCCGAACTTGGTTCATTTGGTTCCTATAAGGCCGTTCATAGTTCCTTTTGTACATTTGCTGCCGATCAACAATGTGTAGATACGGTATAGGAAACCGAAAATATTTTGAATGTTGTTTTTTAATTATGAAAAGCAATGTGTGTTAAACAAAACAAAAAAACCTTAAAATTATGAAAGTTATCATAACTAGTTATTTTTAAACTAAAGCAAAAACCAATTAAAAGGTGGCTTTAGTTTCCAAGCACCTACTGTATATGACCAAACTGAATCAACTAACAACTGATTAAACTAATTAAACAAGTGCACGAACTGTTTGACTATTCAGTTCTTTTAGCTCAGTTAATTTTGAGCTACTGAACTTATTCTTTCAATTGAACTAAAACTTTCAGCTCTAACACAACACTTGGCAACCAGCAACCGCCTATCGATAATTTATCGCACAAAATTATTGAATTGTCAAATTAAGTGCCCGCTATTTGAGCGCAGCTGGAGTCACAAAACTAGCTTTTAACATGAAGAAAAGAGTTTTGCGTTGCTATATGTGCTTTCACGGCCTCGACGACGGCAAAGTGTTCGAGAATATGTTCGAGAAGCGCCACATTTCCAACGACGGAGAGATGTGCCCATTGGTCGACATTTTGTCCAACGTGGTGGGCACCAAATTGCAGGAGCACAAAGTGCACTCGCTGGTAAGTACTGAAGTGCGATATCAATGGGACGGCTGTGCCGTGACCACATTTCGTTGCAGTACGTGTGCAGCATGTGCAAGGTGGTCCTGATCAATTTTGAACAACTCTATACTCAAATGGATCAATCGCGCAATGAAATAACGATGCGCCTCAGCACCACTCTCGCACTGACTGAGCTCAAATTGGACGAGGAAGAATGCGCCAGCGAGGATGACTGCAGCATGTCCGATTTGATAGAGGAGTGCGACGAGAAGTCAGATCTCGCCGGCGAGTCAATGGATCAAAGCTTCAACTTTGACGATATAATTGAGGAGAGCCCGGAGACGGATGATGAGAGCGACTTGCAGCTGGCAAAACAAACACGTGCGAATGCAGCCAATGGCCACAGCATGCGACACACTAATGAGCCACTTTTAATTACAGCCCTCAAACGCAAGCCAAGAACGAATGTGTTCATGTGCGCCCACTGCGGCAAGACATTCGAGCGCCCGCAGTGGCTGGAGCAGCACGAGCGCACCCACACCAACGACCGTCCGTACGAGTGTGATGTGTGCGAGGCTCGCTACACTCGCAAGCGGCTGCTGGACACTCACGTGAAGTCCGTGCACACGATGGTGCGCGATTGGAAGTGCCTGCACTGCTCCGATCGCTTCGCCAGTCAGGACTATATGAAGAAGCATATGCTGTGCCACACGGGCCAGAAGCTCTTCGACTGTCAGATCTGTGGCAAGCAATTCAGTCGCGCCCAGAATCGCGACGCTCATCTGTTCGTGCACAGCGTTTGCAAGCCGTATGCCTGCGATGTCTGCGACCAGAGCTACATGCGCCGCCATCTGCTGGTGCAGCACATTAGGTCCACCAAGCATGAGAATCCGCGAATTGTGCGCCGCAAGCCGGTGTTCAATGCGGCTAACTACGATAAGCTGCAGCAGCGTCCTCCGACAGCTGGCAGCAACCATAATGTGCAGCCGCGTCCTCTGATGGCAACCAACTACAATAATGTGCAGCCGCTTCCTTTGACAGCAAGCAGCACTTACAACATGCAGCAGCGTCCTCTGACATTGGCCAACAAGCGCATGCTCTTATAAATCCAGACCGTCAATCTCTAGTATTAAAACGATGCTTTCAAGATCTCTCTCCCGCTTAACACCGGAAGTATTAACTGCGGCAAATGTGATTTCATTTATAAGAAGCTATTTGAAAACCAAGCCAAATATACGTGAAGCAAATCACAACGAATTTCAAATTCACAACACCCAATCTTAAACATATTTCTTGTTTCTCAACACACAGAAGATCCTATGAAATTTGATAACTCTTAAATAAAACTACTTTTTTTTTTGATAAAATAAAAGCAAAAATGCTTTGAAAATTAAGTTAAGTATACACAGAATCACGAGGAATATGAAACATCTCGCAGCCATTCTATAATTATAATTTTCCATAACGCACATTTATTTTGAATATTTTTCTTTAAAGAAAAGAAAACCTTTGAAATTGGATTTTTTGATATGAAATCCCAAATTTTTTATATGTATAATTTATTTTGAATATTTTTCTTTAAAAAAAAAGACCTTTGAAATTGGATTTTTTGATATGAAATCCCAAATTTTGTATATCATTTATTTTGAATATTTTTCTTTAAAAAAAAAGAAGACCTTTGAAACTGGATTTTTTGATATGAAATCCCAAATTTTGTATATCATTTCTAAGAAATTAATCATAGTCACTCGGAATGTGAAACAAAATGAAAGCATGTGAAGAACCTTTGTTTTGCCTACTTTTCTTAAAACTTATGCTATTAGACTTAAGCATTATTCAACGTAATATGAATTTTTCGTATCTATTTTATATTTGGTTATTTGTACAGGAATAAGCTGCATGCAACGTGATCTCATTTATTAGCTAGATGAAATTTAAGCTAAATAAACTCAAGAGTCGAACGGAATTTGCATTTCAAAATATATATTTTTTTTCGCAAAACAAAAAAAAACACTTGTTTATTATTATTGAAATTGGACTATTGCTCATCATTTAATGTGAAATCCTTAGTTTCGTACTATTTGTTTAAAATTTTGCGGCGCCACTGTATTCCATTCCACGTTGTTATTGTAACGTTTGTAGTCTTGTCTGATCATGTTTGCGCACATGTTTGCTATCTCTTTCTAACTGATGTTATTCAGCTATCTCTCTCTACATAAACATAAACATAGGCCAATTTGGTGCACAGATGTTGACGCAGAGAATGTTTAATTAAAACAGCAAATAAACGTTAAAAGCGCAATTTATATAGCCTAAGAGCTAGTAGCATAACTAAAAAGTAACAAAGATTTTTAGTCACAATATTGGAAACAGGCAATCTGATTGTTAATATATTACACACATATGAGCAGTCGCTGTGCGAGTGGAATGGCAAGCAAACAGTGTTGTATAGCGTTGTTCAAACAGCTGTTTTCATTTACCAAACAGCTGATTGACGCGGCCAACTAAAAACGCGCATCGCCATTTTTTTTATTTGGACCATATTGCATTATTCATCTATTTGTTCATTGATAATGTCAACAAATCATGCTTTTTTTCACAAAATTCTTTGCTAGAGCAACACTTTCCTGGCAGTGTTACCACACCTTTTATAGACACAAATCAAGAACACGATGTCAACAAACCAAGCCTACTTTTTTTTTTATATGCTAGTTAGCCTATTTCGTGCGTACGAAACATTCATACTCTAAAAAATGCATTTAACTGTAGATACAAATATTAGATACTAGCAGTCGATGGAATTGGACTGCTAAATAATAAAATAGAATGCTTGGCCAGGTGCCGCATCTCGGGTTTAGTCCATTGAAGTCTTCCATAAAATAATATATAATCACATCTCTTTATTGCGGCACTCTGTAATGTCGCTAGTCTAGTCTAACAAAAAAAAAAAAAAAATTGAATCGCAAACAAATATTCATCCGAACTTTGAATCCTTTTTCAGTTTGGGGGCGGGAACTCTTTGTATTTGATGTTTGTATATTCCCAAGTGTTTTCTCTCTTAAATATACATACACAAACACACATGAGAAATGAATGTTTGTATTGTTAAAAAAAAATGACGTTTTGTTTTAGTTGTTTAACACCGGCCCGGGCAGCTGGCGCCGATGTCGTCCATTGACGCCAGTGCCCCCGTTCCAGAACACATGTATATTTTATTCAGAACGCAACATCTTTTCCTTTTGACGCTGCAGCTTCTTCTTGGAGAGCTTCTTCTTTGTGGGCTCATCATCAGCAGCCTTGGCCACAACCTCCTCCTTCTCGGACAGAATGACCTCGACGTGGCACGGCGACGACATGTAGGGATTGATGCGACCATGAGCACGGTATGTGCGGCGACGCAGGCACTGGGCGCGATTCACCTGAATGTGATCGACGACCAGACGGTCGGCATCGAGTCCTTTGTAGTCAGCGTTCGCCTCAGCGTTGCGCAGCAACTGCAACAGGAACTCAGCGGACTTCTTGGGCCAGCGGCCCTGTGTGGTCTTCCACTGCTTGGCCTGAGCGCAACGGCCGACGCCGCCATTGAAACGGCGGAAGGGCACGCACTCCTTCTGGTCGACGACAGCCTTCAGGAAACGCTGAGCACGACGCAGAGGCATACGCTTGATGGCCTGTGCGGTCTCATGGGTGTTCTGTTGGGATGCAATAGCAAATATGTTAACATGTGCTTGTTTCGAGATGGGTCATATATATAAATCGTGTGTTGTTGTTGCCGTGTTGCAATGTGCCATGCTACAGGTAGAGACGAGCACATTGAGCGTGACTCGCCGCTGTTTTAACGTGACTGTAATTATGCTTTGGGCGCAAGTATTTGCAATAATCACAATAATGCATGATCATTAAAAGCATAACATTGCGCCCTGGCTTGTGGTGGTCAGACGATACGATTCTTATCCTACTCCTACTGTGGTGGTAGGACGATAAAACATGAAGCGACTAGCATATAATTTGAAAGAAGCATTTTTTGTGCTAGAACGTAAACGTAACCAAGTTTAATATCATTTGCGCTGTGTCAAGCTTCAGGTAGAGACGATCGCATTGAGCGCGACTCGCCGCTGTTTTAACATGACTGAAATTATGCTGTGGACGCAAGTATTTTAAACAATCACCATATGGGATGATCATTCAAAGAATTGCCTCGCGCCCTTACAATGACTAATAGAAAGTTGAGAGTAGTGCAGCTGTGTCAAGCTACAGGTAGAGACGATCACATTAAGTGCGAATCGCCGCTGTTTTAACATGACTGGAATTTGTTTTGGGCACACTAAAACTCAATGCACGCTTTAAACAACGCAAGCAAATCAAAATATAGTGTGCACACAATTTTACTTAAAGGCTGTGAACAAGACTTAGAAGAGAGCGCCGTGGAGTTATCTGTTGTCGGCGCACTCAGCTGATGAACTTGATCTAATAGATTTCTCTAGCAACAATGCAAAAGTGAAATGCTGCACTTAATTTGGCAGGCGATTCACTGATTTATGTTGCAAACACACACGCACTTAACCTAACCACACTTTTGCCGATAATGTCAACAACAACAACAACAGCAGCAATTTAGCGTCCGTCTGCGTTTTGCAGGCAACTTTTTGGAAATTTGTCAAAACTTACCTTGAAATGCACACGTAGATTGGGGCCGCGCGCCTTGCACGACTTGGTGGCGTTATCTGGCTCACGTGAGTAACGGCCCATTGTTTAATATCTACAGAATATAGTAAATATCAATGCTTTAGTCACTTCAAGTAACAAGAAAAAAAATCATATATGTTTGTATGCACACAGTAAAAAAATAACACAATTTTTGCTGTCAATTCGTTGCTGTGTGGTTTTGCAATTCGTTCGTAATTTCATCAACAATGCTTGCAGCACTTTGTGTTCTTTGATATTTTACGCGTTTCATATGTTTATACATGGTTATTATGGCGATGTTTTAAAAGTTATTTGCGGCTTTGCCAATTCAGCGTACCTCCTTCGTCGTGTACGAAACCGGAAAAGAACCTTTGACAGTGAGTTGGCGGCCATGCTTGATAATCGTTATCGATAACAACAACACAGTGTTGCACAGCGCGAGTGCGTGCACAATTATCGTACACAGTGTTGCATGCGAAACAAATATCTATGATAACATAGCCAGCAGCTTTGTGTCGCATGTTAGCGCAAATGCGCGCGCTTTTCCAAATTATTTTGAAATAACGTAAATTGTACGTAAAAGATGTTGCCTTTCATTTCCTTCCGCAGCGTCAGCAAACAACGATGGGCAGCTGGGCGCTGGCTATTAGCGCATTGTGCGCATTCACAACTTGCACAAATTGCTTATGAGTGGTACTTGGCACAACCATAAAACGTTATTCATTTAAGCTCACTCACTCGTTTAGTTAGTTGCTTCCCCACAATTTCTTTATTACAATTCTGCCATTTTGATATGTACTTACAATGCAAATTAATTGAATTAATTCAATTTGCTGAGGCGCAGCGTTTCGTTGAATTTCGTATTTTTTTTTTGCTCCCTCTTTTATTATTTGTGTTTTTTGCTAGTTTTTCACTAGGCGATGTTTGTTGTTGTTGTTGTGCTTCATATATAAGCAGGGAGCATGCTTATAAATACTTAGATTTCGCATACATTTTTGCTGAAAATATTCTTGAAATCATATATGCATGTAGCTATGCTGATTACTCGACGTACTTAGTTAGACGGTGCGCATACTTGATATAATTTCTATTGCTGCTGTCGCAGTCGCAGTCGCAGTCGCTGCTTATACTTTATCAAATTCACAAAATAAAAGCAACAACAGCAGCAGCAGCAGCAGCACTTGAACAAAATAATGCAATAAATGTTGTAGCATATAAAACAAATTTGAGGCGTCTGAATTTGTTGTGTTTTGTTTGTTATTGTTATTGTTATTGTTTTTGTTTTTGTTGCCTACGCTGCCTGGGAAAGGCTGGGGTCTTGAGCTGAGCTGAGCTGAGCTGAGCTCGACTCAATTCGCAGCTAGCGGGCAACATCAACTGAGACAAATCTAATTTACATGATCGCTCGCATTATCGTCCATTGTATTATAATCATTCCAGTCAGCGGCTGCGATTCCAACGGCGACGGCGACGGCGACGACGACGTCGACCTCCGTCTGTGCCTGCGCCTGCGCAGCTAACCCCGCCCTCAGGCACATGTTGTTGTTGTTGTTGTTGTTGCTGTGGCGAGTTCAGTGGTTGGCGCTTCCTAAGTGGATGACACTCAAGCTCATTGAGCGCTCCAATGTGGCGAATCGGAGGCAGATCGGAGGCGAACATGTCGGCAGCGCTGCTGCACCTAGCTACTATACATATAGCAGCAGCAGCAGCAGCAGCAGCAACAAATTATAATACCGAGTAAACATAATACAACAGCAACAACAACAAAAGTCACTCACTCACACACACACACACACACACACACACGTACCGAGAGCATCCACTAAACAATGCGAAAAAAAATATCTGAATCGGAATTTTTTTTTCGTTTTCAATTTTGGTGCCCAGTTTTAAAGTTCAAGCCGCGACATTAACACACGAAATCTGCGATTATCCGTGCAAATCGAAACTATATACACATCAATATATATAGATATATACTAACACATCTGCCCCTCTCTTTCGCACACACACACACACACACACAGATGCGCGCTGTGCTGAAATTGAAATTCGGTTTACTTTTTTGTTGTTTATCGTTTTGCGAAGCGCGTTTTTAGAGCGTGAAAAACAGCGCCAAAAATCTCCAAAAAAAACCCATTTATTTCAAAAACCCAAATAAAACGATTTTTTTTGTTGTTTAAAATAGCTAACGCCACATAATAATACATCAAGCCGCAGCAAATATAAACAAGTTAAAATATAAAAAACAAAATAAAATAACGTAACACAAATAAATAACAAAGCGAGCTAACAAATATTTATCGATCAACATAAAGTTTTCCTTTATTGAGCCAAGGAAAATTTTCAAGAAAATTCTTGTAAATCAACCAATGCAATAAATATTAAAACCAAAACAAAAACAAAACCAACAGCACACAGCTAATATAAACAATTCGCAAATGTGAAAAATTATGAAATCTGAAAACAAACAAAGAAGCACAACATAAACGCAATTTATTATATATTATAATATAGGCAAAGCAGTTAAAGCGCCATTATAAAGATTATATTCAAAAACGAAACAACTTATAAACATAAATAAAGCAAACAACAACAACAACAAAAAGCACAACACAAATCCATAGGTATATACAGATACTATATATACTATATTTATAGGCAATGGAATAGTATTTAACAAGCAATCGGAATTCAATCACAAAAAGTCGAAGATTTAATGCCCTTCAATTTGATTAAAATCACATATTGGCTAGACGATATGAAAAGCTAAGAAATCAAAAGGAATTTACTACATACAAATCAATAATTCATCCAAATTTCGTCAAACTAACAAAAGCGAAAGTTTTTCATGCATAAAAAGCTATATGATATAGCAATCACACTTTCGTATGAAACATAGTTAAATAAAATAGTTCAATTTTATATGATAGTAATATATACTATATACAGCCAAATTAGCAACCCATACCAAGTTTCAACAATCAGCCTCAACTGAGCGCCTAGATCAGATAGTTATTTCCTACGTCGTTACACATTAGATGACTAAATTCTAATAAGCATTGCAAGGGCATCAAAAAAAAAATACACTTATACGTTTTGGTTCCCATGCATGCGGTACTTATACAAAAGCTGTTTAAGATCCCATGCTAAAAAAACAATAAATGGACATTACCAATGGGCCGATTTGCTGGCATGTTTATAGCCCGAAATGGTTATTGAAATGTTTATACTCTTTTCGAAAAAAATAGAATATTAACTTTGTGCTGAAGTTTGTAACGCATAGAAGGACGCGTCTGAGACCCCCAAAAGTTACTGCCAGTATGCTTAGAATGACAATACAAATTGATCTAGCCATGTCCGTCTGTCTGTCTGTCTGTCTGTATGTATGCAAACTAGTCCCTCAGTTTTTGAGCTTTCGCGATAAAACTTTGCACAGACACTTATTATTCAAGGGGACAGCACATTGGTCGGAGCCGGCCAGATCGGACCACTATATCTTATAGCTGCCATACAACTGGAAGTCGGTTTTAGCCATAAATCCCATGTTTTCAAAGCTATCGCGATGAAACGTTGCACAGATACTTATTATTCAAACATACATCACATTAATCGGAGCCAGCCGGATCGGACCACTATATCTTATAGCTGCCATACAACTGGAAATAAATTAAATATTCTTAAAACAAAAAAAAACAAATGCCACGCGATACAAATAATTTTTACAGCATATGAAAGTGCTGCAGTTGGCAGAGTGAAAATTGTCTAAAGGTTCGAAAAGAGTATAAAATCTTCGGCAGGCCGAAGATAATCCTTCCCCACTTGTTTTTTCTGCTTTTAGATTGGGGTTTTAGAGCGGTTCAATGGCCTCCTTGGCGACCCTGGCGACACATTTAACCTGACCTTAGCTCAGGGCTAGAGACTGTACATTTGAAAAATAGACCGATTCAAGCTTCAATATGATTACAATATCGAATAAGTTATGCATATATAAATATGAGAATTAATATGAGAGCAGTTGTTGTATATATTTTTTTTTTTTTTGGTATTCAAATTGATTTGTTTATATGCATTATTTGCATTCAAATGTTGGGAAAGTTTCGATGCCATCGCTTGTTATTGTCATAGATTGTTATGGATGGAAATTGTAACGAGTTATATGTACTATGGGAAGACCTATAAGCAATACTATAAGGGCTGCAGAGCGTGACCAACACAACAACAGCAGTGACGTTTGATAGTCTTCCAACCGGTCTATCACTATCATCCACATGTATCTAGATACACCCAGTACCAAACCAACCGATTCCCACCTCCACCCACTCAGCTGTCGGGTGATAGACGTGAGATCGGCATAGGTTATATGCCTGCCAGATTCGATGGATGCTGCTTACTCATAGCATACTCACAACTGAGGCTGCTTCGAAGGCGTCATCAATGCCAGCATTGAAGCACCCAAAAATCTATGCATACATACCTACTGTATACTCTGTTTCAGTCCGGTCCATTCCGCCCGTTTCCAGAGCAAACAGGCAGCAGCCTGTGCACTGCACTCGCATATATGCCCCATAAGTACGGGCTATACACTGAGCGAAATGTAGCAGGTGCACAGACAATTGTCTGCTAATACCAAAACGAGCATTTCTAAAGTCGGAGCGCAGCTTAGAGCGTAATTATGTTAAGTTTTTAAAATTAAAGGACTGCCCGACTTTGAGATACCCTGTAGCTTATACCTTACACAGTACATAGGATGTGTTTTGCAGTAGAACTGCTAGGCACTATTATTTTAGTTGTCTATAATATTCATACAAACTATTTCTTAATAAAGTTAAGTAAAAATGAAAATACTTCTCTGTTGAGCAAATTTGAAGTAAAAAAAAAGTATGCATAAAGGAAATGATCTATCTGCAAGAATACGTATCTTACAATACTGGAGGTATGCAAAAAGTCAAGCAATTTTTACTGCAAGAATAATAGCTCGTAAAAATTTCAAATAATGCCCAAAAAATTGTGCTCAAAATTTCCAAGCTTAATTGATATTTTTCGAACGGTTACAATAAAATGAAATAAACTGCACATGAGGCAAAAAAATTAAAAATAAATTCTCATATCTCTAGCGCTAAAAGTCTTAATGTTGATACTGAGCGATAGTTTATGTACTTTATGGTGTCGGAAATTTGTGTCTTATGCCCATAATACAGGGTATTCAAATGTCATCAGAGTGATTTAAGCTCATATTAAGTTTTGTTTAATTAGTCCTTGCTATTCTAGTTCTTGTTAGATTTGATTGCGTTTTCTTCAATCAAAGTAAATTATGAACATGCTTGTTTCTCTCTGTGTTGCATATATACATATATATGTACATACAAATATGTATGAATACTCGATCTTTCTCTCTCACTCTCTCGCTCTCTCTCTCGCTGATGACGACCCCCAGCCATAAACAACATTTGACATCGACATCGGCATCGACATCGACATCGGCTGACCTCCACCTGGGGCATACATCTCTTCAGACAGACAGACACGCACTGTGTGTGTGTGTGTGTGCAGCTAGTGCGAGAGAGAGTGAGAGAGAGTGAGAAGTACTTGATAATCAGGCGTTGATTTCCGCAAAACGTAAAAACGTGAAAACGTGAAAGCCAAAAAAAAAACGTCACATTCGCACAATTTTCACCAGCCTGCGAAAAGCGCACAACATATTTCATTTTTATTTATACATATTGTTTTCGATCTGAAAGCTTACGCACGAGCAAACAAATCTAAAACAAACGAGCAGCTATAAGCGAATAAGTTATACACTCACACAAAAGGACAAACATATTTTAGAAAGTGTTTTACATTATATAACTTAAATAACTCTAGACTCTAATAAATGGAAAGGCATTTTCTGTATATAGTTCGGTAGACAAACGTTACTTTTTAGAATCACTTAATTTTTGTGTATTTCTAGCAGTCAGTTATTTGAGTAAATTAGTAGAGACTCAGTTTTGTGTTGTGTATATTTTTTCTGCAAAACTCAGCTTTAGAATCTTTAAATGAATGCTTGAATTCGACTTCGACACAAAAGCTAACAAATTCAGCTTCAATTCATTAGTTTTTCAGTGTATAAAGATTACTATCACAAAAATTGAAAGCAATATTCATTTTATTGATAAATGTTAAAAAAAGAAACAATTTGCTCCTCGAAAATATGTTTAAGCTAATGTAATTATGAAAACTAATTTCTAAGCATTTGAGAAAATATTCTGATTCTAAACTGATTTTGTAAACTGGAAACTGGAAATATGATCTGAAGATTATATGCAAAGGAGTATTTGTTTTTCTAGAATTTTTGAGATCAAAGGAATTCGATACTTGAAGATATTGCATTCACTGTTTCTACGATACATGCGAAGAATAAGAAATATTTATTTTTTTATAAAAAGTACAACTTGAGAGATTGTTTCTTGAAAAACAAAGGTGTAATAAGCTTGATTTTAGTTGTACGAACGAATAAAGTTAGTCAACAATTAAAGACTTCATTTACTGATCTCAAGTTTACGAGTACAAGTCAAGATCAAGTCCAAAATGTGCCTATTTATGTTAGGGTATCAAAAGCATATGTTAGAAGTCGACACTGTGACTACTGGGAAATTGGAAATTTTTTGGAACTGGGGACTGTGCCACTTGGCAGCGTCCATTGTCCATCGTCCGATGTCGTCTGTGGTGGTATATATATATATATATATCTAGCATGAAGTGTTGCTGTTGTATTCGTTCGTTTTTAATAGAATTATTGGTTCGATGTGTGATCTATTTTTGGGATGACACTACGCTTTGTTGTGTCTCTGCTCGCTGACGCAGTTAGACGGACTCAGACTCCGCTACGGATACGCACGGAAACTGCTTAAACTGGTTCAAACGGGTAATACTTGGTCAAAACTCAATAGGCATGTACAGATGCATATACCGCCTGAGATAAGCGATTGCCGATTCAGAACTGTAGATTAAAAGACAAGAAACTGCAACAAAAGAATAACTGCATATACAAACTGAATAGTACAAAATTATATGTATATATATATATATGTGCTGATCGAATCGATGCGACACGTGGTGACCTTCGTCTTAGTGAGCCGTGTAGGGTAAAACTTGAGAACCAATCAAAACAAAAAATTATTAAGTATACGCACAAAAAAAAAAACAAACAAAAATCGAGATACAATCAGTCTATCTGGTATATATCTATATATTTTTAAACATATGTATAATTATGTGAAACGAACGCATTTTTAATTTGAAAACATTTCGAACAAATCTCTCGCTC